>JAWZYT010006285.1:0-32913 GCA_034508575.1 Petrolisthes manimaculis | reverse complement strand
CAATGATGGTTTATTGTGATTCCAGTCGTGCATTTCCAGTTTCCAGTCAAATTATACTAAGTAATCTCATTTCAATTTTCCAGGCAGCTCCCTAATAGAAGATCGAAACCTGATTTTTATTTTTCTATTGAGCCTCTAATATTATTCTTAATTCCAGACTTTCCAGAAAGTCAATTCCTCAAGCCCTACCCGTTCCAGCCCAAAATAATCCTATCCTCTTTCCAGTTCATAGCCATCACTCACTCCTTACAGACCAATCCAGTATTTCCACTTTCCAGTCTACTCACTCGATCCTCCTTCTTCCAGTCCATCTTATTCCTTCTTTCACTCGTCTCTCAATCATTCCATTTTACATCACTCTTCCTTCAATCGTTTCTCACTTCCTATTTACACAATAAACCTTCCTTCCAGTATACAAGTCTCTCCTTCACTCAAGTTCATATCAGTTCTCATCTTTCCAGTCCACACCAGTTCCACATCATTCCAATCTACACCAGCCTCAGTCCTCCTTTCCAGTTCATACCAGTTGAATAATCTTTCCAGACCACACCAGTCCCAAATTTACCCAGTTCATACAACTTCCTCATCTTTCTAGTCAATTCCAGTTCCACATCTTTCCAGTTCCACACCAGTCCCAGTTTCCCTTTCCAGTCCACACCAGTCCAATTCGGCATCATTCCAGTCCACACCAGTCCCAGTCCCCCTATTCAGTCCACACCAGTCCAATTCGGCATCATTCCAGTCCACACCAGTCCCAGTCCCCCTATCCAGTCCACACCAATCCAATTCGCCATCATTCCAGTCCACTCCAATTCCTCAGACTACACCATCAGTTCCTCCTTTCCCGGTCGAGTCGTCATGCGAGGGTGGCCGAAGACAAGTCTGGTCTTAACTTCTTACAGGGGATAATGAGAGGGACGGGTATTAGGGAGAATCAAGAGGGAGGAAAAAGGATGGAAAGCGAGGGAGCATGAAGATGGAGGATTGAGTAGGATCAAAAGGACGGAATGGAGAGAGAGAGAGAGAGAGAGAGAGAGAGAGAGAGAGAGAGAGAGAGAGATTAAACCCCTGCCAGTACTTCTCCTCCTCCTTCCGTCCCTCTTTCTCCTTCTCATTTTCCACCTTTGATTTCATTGTTCTCGTTTCTCTTCTTTCCTTCCTTCCTTCCTCCTCTCTAAAATTTCGGACTTTCCCATCTCATACCTTCCTCATTTCCCATTACATCTCTTTTAATCTCTCTTGTTACTATCCCTTCATCTCTCTCTCTCTCTCTCTCTCTCTCTCTCTCTCTCTCTCTCTCTCTCTCTCTCTCTCTCTCCCTGGGTATTCGAATGTTCTCCGTTTCAATATTTCCATATTCCTACAAGCCTTTTTCTACAATTCTTTTCCATTTCCCTCCATTCCATTCCCTCCTCTGCCTGCACTTTATCCTTGTTCTCTCCCCCCCTCCTCCACACCTTTCACACTTCTGTTTCCATTTACTTGCCTCACACCCATTCTCTTGCTTCATTCCATTCACTCACTCTCAATCCTTTTCACTCACTCTCAATCCTTTTGCCTTATTCACTTACACTCATTCATAGTTATTCACTTTCACTTTCACTCTGTTCACCTTCATTAAGATCCACTCATGCTCACCATCATTCCCTCATTCTCTTACATTCATAATTATACTCACTTTCATTCACCTTCACTTGTTCTTAACCCAACACTCAATGAATGATATATTCAGTGTTTCTTACTCTGCCAGTGTTGGTTGGTTCACTTTCCGAGGTATTTTATTCTACATGGGATATGGATAAGAGGTGGAAATGTCAAAGCAACGGAGTTCAGTAATTCAGGAAACTAGTTAGTCCCTCAAACCCTTGGTCGAGTCAAATCCAGTTGTTAATTATAATCACTGGACATTTTCTATTTCAGCTTGCCAAACAATTTACAATCTACCCTTCTCCCCTTCAGCACTCCACTACTATTTATGTATGCCTCTGTCGAACCTCCACCACTGTTCTATTCAGACTTTGTATTCCCCTGTCCCCAATCTTCTCTACTGTAACTCCCATGTCCTGCATTATTCATACACCTTCCTATCCTAGTCTGTCCTCCCCTGCAATGGTTTTCCTTCACCTTACAACCCCCCTGTCACTACCTTGTTCACTTTCCAACCTTGCCTTGACCTACTCTTGACCAGACCAACTTTCAACCCCTTGCTCCGTCTTGCCGTTTTGGCCTTCACCATTCCAAGTTCCAGCCCATTGCAGTCCCCTGGCAGCCTAACTTCCAGCCCTTTGTAATACCCTGGGCAGCCAAACTTAGAGCACCTTTTCATGCACTGGCTAGTTAAACTTTCAGCCCATTTTCCAATCCTTGCCAGCCCAACTTAGAGCCCTTTTTCCTGCCCTAGCCAGCCCAACTTGAAGTCCGTGTGGTGTCCTGCCATAGCCGGGTGAGGAGTCACGTCCGGGGGAGAACAGTATCAATGGCGTGATCAGTGTCACGTCTCCCTCCACTATTATGTCTGGTAGGTGTGTTATCAGCCCCAGACCCGCCCCGCCCCGCCCCGCCATGGCCACGCCCCAGGGAAAGGGTACATGGCCCGGGGAAGGAAACAGGTGAAGTGGTGGTGGTGGTGGTGGCAGAAAGAGTGATGATGGACGATAGCTGTGGTGGGAATGTTGATATGTTGAGAAACGAGACGCGTGATGTGGTGTGTGTGTGTGTGTGTGTGTAACGGGGATACGTGAAGGTGTAGTAGTGTGGTGGGATATGTTGTGGGTGAGTGTGTTGTGTGGTAAGGAATCACACTACAACAAACTATCCTACAGATTTCTTCAAAACACCTACAAGCTTTTTTCTGATTACTTGTCCCTTTGTAACAGAGTCCACGACCAGAACCTCTAGTTCACACCGAATATAGTCCACTCTAGACTCCAGGCAGTAAATGTGTTTAAGAATACAAAATGAAAGGGAGCAGGTGCATTTTGGAAGATAAAAAAAATGCATCTATAATAACAATTGCAAATAGTGACCCAAAACTCCATAATCAGGTTCCAATCACTCCACATCATGGTCGTGTTGAAGCAAAAGTGCTACACAGTATTACCACCAATAGACGTGAACTATATTATAAACGCTCCAGAACCTGTCATAATCTCATTCGGCCTTGGTGAGTCTGTGGTGGGAACTTTGACTCGTCACGTCTCTTTCCAGTGTACAGTCACAGTCAAAAGTCATGTCGCCTCTCTTGTCTCTATGACTGTGAAGAACTTTGGATTGGTTAATTGTATATTTATGTACTGTACGCATGACGGTATATTCGTCTATTCGAGGAAATATGAATATCCGAGTTAACTATATTTAACTTCAGAGGTGCCTGACTTCTCAATGTGAATGCACACAGGATAAAAAATAAATATTAAATTGCGCCATTTACCGCACCTAACATTCTCAGACACATGAGGCAGGAGGAAGTGTTTTAAAATACGTGAGGTCGGGGGCAAACATAACACGTTGTAACACCTAAAACTTTTAAATTACAGCAAATGAAACTAGTTACGATGATATATAAGTAGAGGTTCCATAAGAGATTACACAGATCTGGGTGTAAAGAGCATGATCATTTCCGTATCCATCAAAACCCAGGGTCGTCGTCACTTTTTTATGCACCCCAAGGTAAAAAAGGTTGAGGAAGGTCAGTGTGGGACAACAGTTGGCAGGACCAGACCAAGGCGAGGCGAGGCAGGACAAGGCAGGGAGGGATATTGTACAGTCACAATCAAATAACCATCGACACTTACTTTTCATCCATCGTGCAAATAATTCAGTATCATATCAAACTATAATTTTACGGTACAACGCCTTACGTCAACTCAACTCCCTCAATTATTATTATTATTATTATGAGGTGCTGCAAAATCATACACGTGTTGTTCTTTATATATTACCAAGACATTTACTACGATGGAAGGAAAGTGTCGCTGGATATTTGATTGTGGCTGTGAACTATAGGAGGGGAGTATAGGGAAGTACGACGGGGGAGAAAAAGTTGAAATAGAATAAAAAAAAATAGGGGTCAAAAGGTGGTATTAAGAGTGTGTGGTGGTGTTTTAAAAAGCGTGGCTGGAATTCCCCTCAGCGTGCCTTATCTCCCCCCAGACAACCCCACCCCCTCCATCACCTTAATGTCCCCCATTACTGGCACTCCTCCGTCCTCACCAGTCTTCCAGGCCTCACCATTCATGTCCACACCATTCTTACAACCCTTCCAATCCTTACAATTCACATCCACACCATTCTTGTAACTCTTCCAGGCCTCACAATTCACATCCACACCATTCTTGTAACTCTTCCAGGCCTCACCATTCACATCCACACTACTCTTACAATCTTTCAAATCATCACCACTTACAATTTCCTCAAAGCCCTTCTAGTCCTCACCAATAGCAAATTCTTCACAACTCGAGCAGCCTATTCCTCAAACTCTTCCACTGAACAGATTCCCTATTCGCATATATGAGTTCGTCAGCTTCCAGGAATATTCTGCCCCAGTTACCATAATATAAGATGGTCTCTTTAAAAACTATTACATTAACCTACTTTATGAATGGGCTTCCAGTATAGAATATGATTTTTATTAAGGGAAAACAATCTTTATGTGCTAATCAGGTGGGAAAACAATACGTAACAAATAAGACAAATGGTGGGAAGGGAAGTTAGGACGAGGGAGAAATGAAGGAAAGGAGAGCAGAGAATAGAGAGGAAGAGGAACCCGAGAAATGAGAGAGGAGCTAGAAAGGAACTGACAGTACGGATGATGGTGGCTTGGAAAAATAGAAAGATGATGACACGATAGATAGGAGGGAAGAGGATAGAAGGAGGGCTGACAGAGGATAGAAGGAGGGATGGAAGAGGATAGAAGGAGGGCTGACAGAGGAAAGAAGGAGGGCTGACAGAGGATAGAAGGAGGGATGGAAGAGGATGGAAGGAGGGCTGACAGAGGATAGAAGGAGGGCTGACGGGAGGGATGGAATGGAGAATACTTGTTGGAGAAGAGAAAAGACAAATGAATGGATACTAATTATGAGAGGATAGGGATGATTACTGATGAATTAAGGATGATTGGAGAGATGATTGGGGAGGGAAGGGGAAGAGAAAGGGGTGGGTGGGAAAAAGGAATGGAGGGGAGGAAGAGAAATGTGGGTGGGAAAAGGAAGGGAGAGGAGAGGTGATGTGGGAAGAGAAATGGGGGTGGTGGGGAACGAAAGGGAGGGAGGGATGGGGAGCAAGAGAAATGGGGGTGGGAAAAGGAAGGGAAGGGAGTAGAGGAGTGACGAGGGGAGAGGAATGGGGGTGGTGGGGAGGAGGGGAGTAGAAGGTCTGGCAGCTGGACGTGCCTCCTTTCCTGATCAAGCCAACTAACACGATGAGGAAGGGAGGAAGGGGGAAGGGAAGGGAACAAGGGGCAGGGAAGGGAGGAAGGGGCAGGGAAGGGAAGGGGCAGGGAAGGGAAGGGGCAGGGAAGGGAAAGGAGGAGGGGGTAGGGAAGGGAAGAGGGAGAGGGGGATAGAGGAGAATTACTAAAAGAGGAAGAGATAACGGAGAGTGGATAGATGAGCAACAGAGGAGGGAAAGCAGATGAAAGTAGGAAGGAATGAAAACATAATGAAGAGAGAGAGAGAGAGAGAGAGAGAGAGAGAGAGAGAGAGAGAGAGAGAGAGAGAGAGAGAGAGAGACGAGAGAGAGAGAGAGAGAGAGAAGAGAGAGAGAGAGAGAGAGAATGAATGTTGGAAGAGGTGACTGAGTTTGGTCTCGTCATCACCACTGCCATCACTCTGTTCCACCACAAACACCATTACCACATCACCACCAACATTCACCTCATCTATTTTATTTTTTTTGTAGTCGCTCACCCCAGTAATCACCAAGACTGTCCCCCACCCCACTCACCCCACTCCTCACTATACACCCCACTCACTCCTCACTATCACTATCACTATCACTATACACCCCACTCCCTCCTCACTATCACTATACACCCCACTCCCTCCTCACTATCACTATACACTTTCAATAAGGGACCCCGTGATGTAGTTAGTACATTGAAGATCAGGGAGTCCTTCATATATTGCCACGAAACACCACCTATATTGAAAAGGAGCTTGTTTCGTGTCATAGTCAGGAGGAATCAGAAGCCACCAAGTCTCATACACGATAACAGGGTCCTTAGTCAACCAAGTATACTACCACCACCATCACCATCACCACTAACACACACACACACACACACACACACACACACACACACACACACACACACACACACACACACACACACACACACACACACACGTCTCTTTCATTAGCACAAGACAAACATCTGAAATATGGTATCTGTGAACACCACCATAACCAACATCAACAACAACATCAAGACTCACTATACACCACATGTATCACCAAAACATCACCATCACCACCACCAACATCACCATCCTCCCTCCCTCTCTCTTCCCCCCACCCTCCCTCCCTCTCTCTCTTCCCCCTTCCCCTCCCCTGAAATATCCCTCACCCCACCACCTCCCTTTCCTTTACCATTTCAGTACAAAGGGAAGGGAAGGGTAGGGGAAGGGGTGGGCAAGAAATGAAAGGGGGTGGTGTGGAGGGGAGACAAGCAGTGGGGTGGGGAGGGGGTGAGCAAGAAATGAAAGGGGGTGGGGTGGGGTGGGGAACAAAGGCACATACATGGTGGAGAAAAAAAATAGGTGACAAAATTAAAATAAAATGGAGAAGTTAAACATGAATAAATATAAGAAAAAAAATAAAGGATAAAATGGAGAAATAAAACAAAAAAATATACTGAAAATTAAATCAAATAAAGAATATAATGGAGAAGTTAAAAAGGTATAAATAAATATACAGAAATTAAATTAAATAAAAAATAAAATTGAAAAATAAAACAGGAATAAATAAACGGGGAAAAAATAAGAGAAAAGAAAATGGAGATACAAAACAGGACAAATATACGAAAAAGTAAAACAAGAAAAAATAAAAAAATAATGAAGTCTGGGTGGGAGGAGAAGGAGAGAAAGGAGAGATGAGATAGGAAAGAGAGTGACGGAGGGGAGAAGGTGATAGGAAGGGAAAGAGATAATAAAGGAGGGTCAAGGAATAAAGAATTAAGAGAGGTAAACATAATGATGATAAGCGCACAAGGGGGAATACGGAATAAAGCCAAGGGAAGACGAAAATATAAGAAAATAAGAAAAAAGGGAAGACGAAGAGAAAAATGAACAAAAATAATGAAAAATAAAAAGTAGGAAAGGAAAGACGAAGAAGAGATATATGAACAAAAAAAATGAAAAATAAGAAAAGGAAGATGAAGAACAAAAAAAATAAAAAATAAAAGTAGGAAAACGAAGATGAAGAGAAGAAGGATGAACCAAAAAAATGGAAAATAAAAAGTAGGAAAACGAAGATGGAGAAGAGAAGGATGAACCAAAAAAATGGAAAATAAAAAGTAGGAAAATGAAAATGGAGAAGAGGAGGATGAACAAAAAATTAAGAGAAAAACAAAGTGTAAGAGGAAAATTAACAATACGAAATGGAAATGAAAAATAAGTAAGATAAAAAAAATATGATGATGATGATGATGCAAGGTGTGTGAACTGATGAAATAAAATAAGGAAAGAAAGAAATGGAAGAGAAAAAAATAAAAGTAAAGAAATGGAAGAGAAAAAAAATAAAAAAGAAGAAATTGAAGAGTAAGAAAATAAAAAGGAAAAATTGGAAGAGTAAGAAAATAAAAAGGAAAAACAATGGAAAAGTAAGAAAATAAAAAGGGAAAAAAATGGAAGAGTAAGAAAAGAAAAAGGGAAAAAATGGAAGAGAAATAAAATAAAAAATAAAAAATAAAATAAAATAAAGAGAGAATGAGGGGGGGGGGTGAGAGAGAATGAGGGGGGTGGAGAGAGAGAATGAAGGGGGTGGTGAGAGAGAGAATGAGGGGGGGGGGGTGAGAGAGAATGAGGGGGGTGGTGAGAGAGAGAATGAGGGGGGTGGAGAGAGAGACAGCCTGGCAAGGAAGGAGTTATTGAGTGGGGAAAGGTAAGCAAAATTAAGACCCTAAAACACACACACCTCACGTTCACACTCTCATGTAGACGTCTAACACACACACACACATACACACAACATGAACGTGTCCACAATCCATGAATAATATTAATACACGCACATTCCTCCCTCATCGTATAATTCGAATGTTTTTCATATAAAATATCACACACACACACACACACACATTTGTTCACACTCCCTAACCTCACACTCCATTTCCCCTAACACATTTTTTTCCAGGCATTCACACACGAACAGACACAGATGTAGTTTTGTACACACTCGTACATAACCAAACACACACACAGATACACACACAAATAGTCAGAAACAGACAGAAAAGAGGGAAGGACACATATATACATAGACAAACACAAGTATAAAAACACACACAGGCGGCACGTACATAAAGGAAACACATACACACACACACAAAGGGAACACGCACACAAACACACACACAGGCGGTACGCACACAAAGGGAACACACACACACACACACACACAGACGGCACGTACATAAAGGGAACACACACACACACACACACACACACACAGGAGGCACGTACATAAAGGGAACACACACACACACACACACACACACACACACACACACACACACACACACACAGAGCGGAGGGACAAAACAGGGGAGTGTGACAGGCGGACCTGAGTCATGGTTGGTAATCACATTAGCCCTCCCCCCCCTCCCCCTCATCTTCCCCCTCCCCCCCCCTCCCCTCATCTTCCCCCTCCCTCACCTCACCTCACCTCATACAACCCTCAGTCACCTCACTTGCTTCATCTCATTCTATGGTACATTACCTCTTTTATATCTAACATCACTCGCCTCATCTCACACCTCACCTCATCTCATTCTATGGCACATCACTCGCATCATCTCTCATCTCAATTTTCTTACTCATCTTCCTTGTCTCCCTCTCAGTCACCTCACCTCATAGAAGATCTCCCCACCTCAGTCACCTCACTTGCTATCATTCATACAAACATCACCTTACATCTCACTTCATCATCCCTGTTTGCACCTCATTTCCGTCGCATCACCACAACTACAATTCAGTCTAAAGTCTCTTAATAATCACCTTATCTTATCTAACCTCCTCTGACCTCACTTCCTTAACCTTTATTCACCTAATCACATATTCGTTATTTCTAATCTTACCAAACCATCAAATTCTATACGAGTCTCTACAATAATAATATTTGAGGTGTGTGTGTGTGTGTGTGTGTGTGTTACGATTCTACAAGTGAGTGTGAACGTCCTCTGTGTGTGTGTGTGTGTGTAAGCTAGCGTACCTAAGCATTTATGAAAGGATTATATTACTCATTCAGTCAAGCACCGTATAATAAGCCCACTACCGTAAGCATAAATTTCATAAAGCATTATCCTGCTGTCATTCCTCACTTTCTTCGAACACACACACACACACATAATCTTGGAAGAGCTCCCCACATTATTAATCTATCCCAACGCGTTCCAAATGTGGCGTGGGTATCCCGTAGAGTTAATAACCAGGCATGTTAATTGATGCGGTGGTCATTTGTAGTCATTTTTAACATGTCCCTGAGAACAAAGCCCAAACAAATCTCTCTCATCAATACCACTGATAGAAGGATGACTACATGTGGGTTTGTTGAATGCATTCCCACGTCGGATAAAGGGGTTCCAATACTTAAACCAATACAACGACTCTATTATCTCCTCTGATCGGGAAGGAAACGATATACCGTAGTAGTAGTAATACTGACAAGACGTAAAATATAAAGAAAAATTAACTTACCGACGCTGCTTGCATTTTTTTTGTTACTCATCACCACATACCTGTCAGGGAGAGAAGAAATTATGAGTACAGGGCAAAAAATATAAATATAAATGTTTTTGTAAGAAACACAATCAGCTTAATATATGTATCTTTCAATAATAATAATAAATATGATAATAATAATAATAATAATAATAATAATAATAATAATAATAATAATGGCAATAATAATAATAATAATAATAATGGCAATAATAATAATAATAATAACATTAATAGTAATAATAATGGTATTCTATTTACTAATCATGGTTTTCTTTCCACGACCCTCTTCAAATATTAACATTACAATGACTTTATATCACCTTGGATTTAACAAACTTGAGGGTTAAAAGCTACTGTTGGAAGTTGGAAGAAAAGTCAAGTGGAAGATTGATTGATGGATATTAGGCGCCGCAACATCGAGGTCCTATAGCGCCAGGAAAAGGTGATAGAGAGGTGTGACAGCAAGCAGGAGGGAAATAAAAAGAAAAGAGGTAAAGTTGAAGAACTGAAAGATGGGAACCATTTAGTCTGGTCTCTCACTAGCGACCTTCCTAGCATGGGAAACCCTCTCCCCGAAATCAGGGCAGAGCAGGGGCCGGAGCCCCCTCTAGTCTAGCTCGCCAGGTCTCAGAGACACACAAGCCCCCCACCACGGCAAGGCGGTTTCCGTTAGGGAGGTCAAGTGGAAGAGGTGTGGGTAGTTAGAGTTAGGGGAGGTGGGGAGTAGGGGGTAGAATAGAGGGGAGGGGAGAGGGTAGTGAGGCAGAGAGATAACCAGTCAGTCGATTATGTGAGCAGCAAAATGGTGTTATCTGGATAAAGGTACCGGCAGCTCTCTATCACCTCCACTCCCCCCCCCCCCTCCCTTATCCACCTGTGCACTCTTTCCCAATCACTTCTCTGTTAATCTCTCTCTCTCTCTCTCTCTCTCTCTCTCTCTCTCTCTCTGATGTTACCTGCTTTCACATTGGTATCTACATGCACACACTCTTTGTCACAAGAATATATTTTTACCAATAATTTAACACACACACACACACACACACACACCGCTATCTCTCGTCTTTCCTCTCCTAAAATGCAAGCAAATACACACGCAACATTGCAACTCACATCACGTGCAATATTGAAGGGCAATCAGACCACGCAACTATACCTAAATACTCCATAACTTTGGCCACATCCAACTGAACAGCACACTATGAGCCCCGTTGGTTGTGTGGATAATATAGTATAGAGGAAAGGGGAGGCAAGGAGGGAGAGAGGGAAAATGTAGGGATGATGATGTGGGTAGGTAAAGACAGGATAGTGGAATGGGTAGGCAAGGAGGGAGAGGGAAAATGTAGGGATGATGATGTGGGTAGGTAAAGACATGATAGTGGAATGGGTAGGCAAGGAGGGAGAGGGAAATGTAGGGATGATGATGTGGGTAGGTAGGTAAAGTGGAATGGGTAGGCAGGGAGGGAGAGAGGGAAAATGTAGGGATGATGATGTGGGTAGGTAGGTAAAGTGGAATGGGTAAGCAAGAAGGGAGAGGGAAAATGAAGGGATGATGATGTGGGTAGGTAGGTAAAGTGGAATGGGTAGGTAAGGAGGGAGAGAGGGAAAATGTAGGGATGATGATGTGGGTAGGTAGGTAAAGTGGAATGGGTAGGCAAGGAGGGAGAGGGAAAATGTAGGGATGATGATGTGGGTAGGTAGGTAAAGTGGAATGGGGAGGCAAGGAGGGAGAGAGGGAAAATGTAGGGATGATGATGTGGGTAGGTAAAGACGGGATGATGATGTGGGTAGGTAAAGACAGGATAGTGGAATGGGTAGGTAAGAAGGGACAGAGGGAAAATGTAGGGATGATGATGTGGGTAGGTAGGTAAAATGGAATGGGGAGGCAAGGAGGGAGAGAGGGAAAATGTAGGGATGATGATGTGGGTAGGTAGGTAAAGTGGAATGGGTAGGTAAGGAGGGAGAGAGGGAAAATGTAGGGATGATGATGTGGGTAGGTAGGTAAAGTGGAATGGGTAGGCAAGGAGGGAGAGAGGGAAAATGTAGGGATGATGATGTGGGTAGGTAGGTAAAGTGGAATGGGTAGGCAAGAAGGGAGAGGGAAAATGTGGGTAGGTAAGAAGGGAGAGGGGAAATGTAGGAATGATGATGTGGGTAGGTAGGTAAAGTGAAATGGGTATAGGTAAGAAGGGAGAGGATAAATGTAGGTAGGTAGGGATGGATGTAAGGATGATAATGTAAGTAATAAGAGTAAAAGAGGACGAGTAGGTATGAAGGGAGAGGTAAAATATTGGGATGGAGGGATGATCAAGTGTACGTAAAGAGAGAAAGGTGGGAATTGATAAAAGGGGAAGAGAAGTGTTCGATATCCGCGTGATCTGACCGTAGAGTTTTAGGTGTGATTGTGTGTGTGTGTGTGTGTACTGTACGTGTGTTAGCCTCCTATGGCCGCCACCCACCCAATCTTAGGGTGGGTGGGGCGGGGGGTCAGCATCATACATTCAGGATTATACCATTCTAAGTAAGCCAATCCTAAGTTAGAGTCAAGTCAGTGCTGTAAGTCTGACATGATGGAAAACGGATGCTGTTCCTACTTACGACGACAGTATTAGGAGTTATGTGTGAAGTATTATCTGAAGCCGATTGACCAAAAGCTGGGTCGTCGAGTATATAATATGCCAGCCGGTTTGCTTACATTAACAATTACACACAAACACACACGTCACACCAAATACACTTGGAATAAATCTTACGCCTTGTGATCAGTAATTTCCTTTATTATTCTTGTTATAGGGTTTAAAGAGCACATAGTCTTTGATCAGGGTATAAGGGAAAGGCTGTTCAAAGACTATTTTCTGCGACTGTACATAAAACTTTGCACTTACCAATATTGCGCTACGATTATTCTTTTATTTTTTTTTATTTTGCTATCTCAGGGTTACAGACACCAAACACAAATACGAAACACGTATCATTATTATAAAGAATACAATTATTATTATTATTATTATCAACGCTAACCAACAGTAAAGCCACAACCACCATGAAGCAATAAGGTTTGGTAGTGAGGTAGGTGAGGTGAAGTGAAGTGAGGCGAGGTGCATGAGGTAAGGTGGAATCTGAGGTGATGTAAAGTTGTGTGTGAGGTGTGGGAGGTGAGGTAAGTGTGGTGTGGGAAGTGAGGTAAGGTAAGAGTGGTGTGGGATGGGAAGTGAGGTGAGGTGAGGGAGGTGAGGTGAGGGGGTGGTATGATGAGACCCCAGAACAGGACACCGCCAGAACAAACTGGTGTCCATGTCTGGTTACCTGTCCACTCCATGTCCACTTTTTTAACGCAGACAAACATTATCCTATTGCATCTGTCGGGGTGGGGTGGGACGGGACGGCATTCTTTCCTCAGAGGGAGTGATGCTCTCTCTCTCTCTCTCTCTCTCTATCTCTCTCTCTCTCTCTCTCTCTTCTCTCTCTCTCTCTCTCTCTCTCTCTCTCCCACGCAATGCCTGATACGATCCACTAGTCCTAGGATCACCTCTCCTTCTCTCTCTCTCTCTCTCACACGAACCAATCGCCATGTGCATACGAATCCATTCCACACACACACACACACACACACACACACACACACACTCTGCCATTAATCTCTTACCAGCAGCAGCAGCGACATAGCCTACGAGATAAGCAACTTTTCATTTCGCCCTACAGTTAGAGAACGGATTATAATGAACTGTTATCTGTTCAATTTCTCAAGATATGGATTGAAATATAGTGAGTATTCCCTAGATGATCAACAATATTATTAAGTTCACAAGTTATATTTTTGTATACATGTTTGTAAATATAAAAATTAGTACTTTAAGGACCCAACCCGCCATATTATTGCAATTTTTCCGATTTTCCTGGTGAGAAAGATCGAACCCGGACCATAAAAAGAGGTGTCAGAGATGCGACCACTACACCAATATTGCATACACTTTATGGTCCTCTCATGGCCTCCTGTCTTCCGCAAATTACATCGACTTCCTGTGAATTTCCAACTTTTTAGCAACTAGGGGGATATCTGAGACTATCCGGGCAGGAGGGGCGTATCAGCCAACCTAGTATGTATGAACTTCCTCTAACGCTACTTAAAAAAAAAACACACACAGGGAATAAAATATTTGAGGCACCACTAAAGTATGGATTAAAAAGAGTTGTGTGACCTGAACATTACTGTGCCACAAAACATAACTTATAAACTTAGTAATCTATGGTACAGTCGCGGCACATAGTCCTTGACGCGTCTGTATACCTTGCTAAAGTGGAGGACAATACAGTATGGTCATGCTGGTATATTATAGAGGTCACTGATTCATCAAAATATATAAACAAAAGTAGTCACAAAAATAAAAATAATAATAATAATACGGTAATATATTTCATAATAATAATAATAATAATAATCCGTCGACAACCCTCCCAGCTATCCACGTCTGTCTGTCTGTCTTGTCTTGTCTGTCTACTGCGAGTGTTGGCCGATATACCACTCGTGTTCGGGTGGGATATTTGTGGCTTCATAAAGTTGGCTACCGTGTTCGTGCTGTCTCGAGCCGCTTGCTATCTTCGTAAATCTCTTCTCGGACGTGATGTTAAAAAATATTGGGTGTTGTTACGCTGTGGTGAAAGGATGTTGTGGTTGGCCTGTGTAC
The DNA here is from genome assembly GCA_034508575.1 of Petrolisthes manimaculis. Classification (NCBI taxonomy): domain Eukaryota; kingdom Metazoa; phylum Arthropoda; class Malacostraca; order Decapoda; family Porcellanidae; genus Petrolisthes; species Petrolisthes manimaculis. Next base: position 18,287 of record JAWZYT010006285.1, on the reverse strand, counting down.
TGTATGTGTTATGGTATGTGTGTGAGTGTGTTCTGTTGTGTGGGGTGTGTTTTGGTGTGTGTGTGTGTGGGAGTGGAGGGGGTTGGGGGTTGTGGGGTGAGTGTTTTGGTGTATGTTGTGTTGTGGGGATGTTTTGGTGTTTTGGCAGTGAAGTGTGTATGTGTATGTGTGTGTGTGTATGTGTGTGTGTATGTGTGTGTGTGAACTATATATCATCGGGTGGCCAGAAACTAATCGACAAACACTTCACCTTCGCCCTCTCACACTCCAGATAACTTCCTCTCTCTCTCTCTCTCTCTCTCTCTCTCTCTCTCTCTCTCTCTCTCTCTCTCTCTCTCTCACACACACAGACAGAGGGCCGACTCTCACTAAGGTTATCACTGTTGGTATTTTCTCGCCACTATCGCCCCCCTCCCCCCCCCCACCCAACCTCCTTCCTCAGGTGATAAAGTGTGTGATAGCTCTTATCTGACCCAGGTGTTCCGGAGAGGCTGCCTGACACGACACACACACACACACCTCGCCTTTTCTTCTTCATCCTCCTCCTTTTATTTCTTCTTCTTCTCATCCTCTTCCTCCTTCTTCTCCTCCTCCTCCTCCTCCTCCTCCTCCTCAAGCTCCTTCTTTCTCCTCTTCCTTTCTTCTTCTCTTCCTCCTCATGCTCCTTCTTTCTCCTCTTCCTTTCTTCTTTCTTCCTCCTGCTCCTATCTTACTCCTCCTCCTCCTCCTCCTCCTCGTTTCCATTCCCTTTCATTCCTCCTATAAAATGGTCTTAACTCCGCCCGATATTTATTCACAAATGGTACAAAAATCAATAACAAACCATCAATCAGAAACTTATGTCCCAATCCTTACCTGTTGTTTATGTATAATTTATCCCTCAAAAACAAACAGAATACTAGAAACAAATATCTTGGTATTGTACATGAATTCATAAAATATATATTAACAGAAATTCAAATGTATACTGTAAGCAACAACAATATCGTACTGCTCCTAGATAACACAAGTCGTATTGTTCATTTTCACAACATTTATGAATTTAGGATACTTTTTGAGAGCTATATTGTGTGTGTGTTTGTGTGTGTGTGTGTGTGTGTGTGTGTGTGTGTGTGTGTGTGTGTGTGTGTGTGTGTGTGTGTGTGTGTGTGATAGAGCTATATTGTGTGTGTGTGTGTGTGTTTGTGTGTGTGTGTGTGATAGGTAGGTAGAAAGAAAGATAGATAGATAGATAGATAGTGAAAATGGTACAGGGGATCAGTGAAGGGAAGGGGACGGGATCAGTGAAGGGAAGGGGACGGGATCAGGGAAGGGAAGGGGGGAGGGGATGTGAGGGGGCTACGCTGCACAATATTGTTTTAGAATTTCAAAATATACGAGATCCCAGTGCTAGGGGGGAGAAGTGGGGTTAGTGGCGGTGGTAATGGAATTAGTGCAACTGTTGGTGATAATGGAAGTGGAGCTGGGAATGGTAGTAATGGTGATGGTGATGATAGTGGAAATAGTGATGATCGTAATGTGTGTGTGATAGTAGATTTTAGATAGATAGATAATGGTGGTGATAGTAGTAGTAGTTATGAATGTTTTGGTAGTTGTGGTGATAACTGTAGCATGTGATGATGGTAATTGTGGTAACTGTGGTGATGACAATATTACCATAACAGTCTTCTATACATCAATCTTCGCCAAACATTTACCTTCATGTATACTCCATTATCATCATCATCATCACACATCCACAGGACACCTCTTCTTCTTCTCTTGTACCAACCAAATCAGCAACCACAACTCCCACCCTTCTAACCATCCCACTCTCCCACCACAACTTACAACCTAAAACCACCCACATTACACACACACACACACACACACACACACACACTCACCACCCACCATTCCTGACCACCCCTGCCTGCTTCTCACTGATATTTACACCCTGCAACACCACCGCTTTTCTGCAACCTGCTACGCACTACATTACAATTCAAGCCTCACTATTATGACAACACAGACTCTAGTTCATATTCAGCTGCACTACAACTCATCCCCATCAATCCCAACTACTATCAATATCCCACAACAACTACTCACCTGTTTCATCTCCCAATTAGGGTACTTGTCCCTTACCAAACAACACACTCCCTCCCTACACACTCTTATTACTATATAACTGTATACCCATCCACCCCCTCCAGAACATGCACTCTTCCAATGCACTCACCCCTTTTTACATCCCAACCCACCATTACCCACTATCCCTCTCTTACTCTTTACACAAACCCACTTTTTACACATACCCACCCATGCACCAGTCCCCACGAACCCACTCTTACACTGGAACCCACTCTTTATACATCCCCAACCCATGCACTGTCCCCACTCACCACCACACCACACCACACCACCACCCTCCTCCTCCTCCTCCTCCTCACCTACCTACCGCCTGTCGCCAACAACTGGGTGCGGGTGCGATAAATTGGAGTGTGTGAGTGAGGAAGTTGGCAGCGCGGGACAGTTGCGGAGTGGCGCCCCAGTTACCGTCACACGCAGCTGGCGGCGCTGACGAAGGGGGTCGCTCCTCCTCCACCACCACCACCACCACCACCACCACCACCCTCAGTAAACAAACCCGCAAAAAATATGTAGTAGTGTGCCAGGGTCGCCAAACGGAAAAATTCGTAAATAAATAAAATATAAATAAAATAATAAAACATAGCCTCTCAACAGGGTATACCGTATCTCCCTCGACCTGTTACTGTCACATTTCTATCACACACACAAATCGTACTTACATAAACGGGCGTTACAATTGTTCAGATTCACGTAGTCTACACGTACTCGCCCACACGCAAACGATCCCCTTACACGATCGATCGCTCACACACACACACACACACACACACACACACACACACACACACACACACACACACACACACGCATTATCTTCAACATACCAAAATTGTTGAAAAGTATCTAACATACCACCCGCTGCACGTCGTAAACTTCCTTCTTCTTCTCATTATTAGAACACAGCATCCTCACACCGCGTCTCTGATTACCCAGCTGTACCGTGGAGTGAATATTTATGCCCTGTGAGGAGTGGGGGTGGATGGGAGGGGAGGGGAGGGCAGGTAAATGGATAGATGGATGGGTGGGAAGATGGGTGGGAAGATGAATTGATAGATGGATGGGTGTGGAGGGTAGGTAAATAGATATAGATAAATAAATGGGTGAATGGATGAGGTGATCTATAGGTGGTAACAATAACAACAGATGGCGGTGAAGGTAAAGGGATGTGAGAATGTTGGAGACTGGGTGACCTACAGACAGCAGTGATGGTCGAGGTACAGCCACAATCAAATAACCACCGACACTTTCCTTACGTCAACTCAATCCCCTCAATTATTATTATTATGAGGTGCTGCAAAACCATACACGTATTCTTCTTTATTACCAAAATATTTACAAAGATGGAAAGAGTAGGAAAAGTGTAGGTATAGCATTATTGAGAATTACTTTGAAATTGAGAAGTGATAATGTGGAAGTATGAGTAGGCCTATAAAAAGTATGAAAAGTACAACAATACACATAATTATATACCTGTAGGTAATAAGGAACAGAAGTAGCTGACAAATATATTTTTCTATAATAAAAAAAAAAAAAAAAAAAAAAAAAAACATACACACAATCACTTCACCAAACCCCACCTGAGAAAAGCCAAGCGACCATGATGGCTGAAATGGTCCTTATCCACCAACTCGAACCCCTTGAGAATGAAGACGAATAAATACCACTAACACCACTTGCTTCATTTTTAATCATCTCTCCCTTCTCTTCCCTTGCCGCATGTGTGTTGCAAAGAGAGAGAGAGAGAGAAAAAAAAAAAAAGGTAGAAAATAAAAGAGAGAAGACAAACTACATACAAGTCCTTACGAATTTCCCACGAGATCGTTAATTCTATTATACACGTTGCTCCTCTGACAATTAGCTAAACCAAGCATTTATATTTAAACGCTGCTTTCACCATCAATTAAAACGGGCTGCAGATTCATTTTAAGATTACACTGCAGTAATTTCAAGACCGACCTTTCTTTACACTATGTAATTATCGCTGGCGCTTTTTTTGCGGGGATAAAGACAACTGATTTTAAATTTTACCAACGATATATTGTAAAGATTTAAAGTGATTGGTCAAATCTGTCCAGCCAGCCAGCCAGCCAGCCAGCCAGCCAGCCAACCAGCCAGCCAGCCCTGGGTTACAGGAGTCACGCATTAGACAATTTCACTTGTATAAAATGTAATATAAAAAAACACATAATGCAACAAACTGTTCCACATTATGACCACATATATATAAAATAAAATGTATTCGAAATATTTAGTGAATTTTACGTTGGGTTTCACCGTTATGAACTGGTACAGATACGGACATATATTTTTTACATTAATCCGCTTTCTCCCTATTGCTATCTGGTATCGACAATTTATATTTCTATAAAGGGCAATGTGTTCCCTTAAGAATAATTTTGTTACCTATTTTTTCCACTCCAGAATCATTCAGGCGAGTCGGGGGTGGGGGGGGGTGGGGGTTTAGGGGGGGGGGGGCAACGATAAGACCTCGACACAACTATTCTTCCATTACGGTGAGTAAGATATCATCGATGAATTGGAGGCTACCGATTCCTCCCAAATGTAACCAAGAAACAACACACCCAGAAGTATATAGAGATTGGCCTTTAGTATGACTGAAGTAAGACACCTGTCCGGGTATGCCTTTATCTTTATACTATAGTTAGGCCTATGGAGGAATTCACAGCTTCTAATTCTCATACAATAAATCAAACATATAGATATTTAAATTAACCCTTCAAGTGCCAATGCATCATTAACTCCACATAACAAACAATAAATATGATTTTGGTTAATATATACTTACACACACACACACACGATAATTATCCCCGTCTACCAAAGATGTGTTGTCAACCCAAACTCTCCCTGACCTTCTTGTTGTTGTTGTTGTTGTTGGTGTGTGTTGGCGACTTTCATTCTCCCTTCACTTTTCAAACTCTTTTCGTGGTGGCTGCTCTGCATATATACATTTATTATCTACCTCCACCAACAAAGGAGAAAGGAGTGTGAGGATTGAGGCCCTTTTGTTTGTGCTTTAAAGTTCGCTGGTTTGAAAAGAATGTAAACTGTATAATATATAAATAAAAAATAAAAAACTAGTTCCTGAGACTATTCCACTATTAAATTATTGTGAGAGGCAACTTTCTTATTTAAGTCATGAGATAGAAGTAATAAGATCATATAATATTAAAGTTGTCGTCAGATATAACAATACAAGATAGAACTGTAGATTTTAAGGATGATATTCGGTGTTGGTAAATTTGGGGCAACTGAATCCTCCAAACTATTTCAAAGCAACAGAACACCATTATTTTTGCTCTTCTGGTCCTGTTTCCTAGCCTACTTTAGAGGAACCAAGGCACTCCAATGTAACAAAAGCGAATTAACCCCCCATTAATTAAGGACCCTGTGATCGTGTATGAAAATTGGAGACTTCTGATTCCTCCTGACTATGCCACAAAACAAGCTCCTTCCATTTAGGTGGTGTTTCGTGGCAATATTTGGAGGACTCGTTTACCTCCCTATTTTTATTTCCCCACGAGGTGAGTTACGTGACATCTTCCTTGGTGACGTTTGGAGAACTACAACAAACCTTTTATTTCTTCATTTACTACTTCTAATTTTGGTGTTCGCTTTATCTCTCTCTCTCTCTTTTTCTCTCTCTCTCTTTCTTTCACCCTCAATCATCTTTCTCCTGTTTTGTTTTATATATTTAACTTATTTTCTTATTGTTTTCTTTATCCGTGTATTATCTTAACGGTATACAAATAATTCTTAATAATATAATTTCTTTTAATATTTCCTCCTCCTTTCCTACTCTTTTTCCTTCTCCACATTTCTCTCTTTACCTCTCCGTTATTTTCTTGCCACCCACACCGCATCTAGATCTCCCTCTCCTTCCTCTTTTCCTTGCTTTATTCCTTCCTCTCTTTCCCTTTCCCATTTTATCTATCTTCTTTCTTAACTTTATTTCCTCATCTCTCTCTTTCATATTCTCTTTCCTCCTCCTTTCCTCACTACCGTGTGTTTTCACCTTTCTACTTGTCATTCCTGTTCCTCCTCTTCCTCCTTTATATCGTTCTTTTTTTCTCCTCGATTTCCTTCTTTCATTTTTTCCTCCTCTCCTCTTTTATCTCGTTCTTTTTTCCTCCTCTCCTCCTCCTCTTACTTTATCTCGTTCTTATTTTTCCTCCTTTTTCTTCCATGAATTTTTCCTCCTCTTACTTTATCTCGTTATTTCTTCCACCTCCTTTCTTGTCATGAATTTTCCTCCTCCTCTTACTTTATCTCGTTCTTTTTTTCCTCCTCCTCATTTCTTCTGTCATGAATTTTCCTCCTCCTCTTACTTTATCTCGTATTTTTTTCCTCCTCCTCTTTCTTCTGCCTGAATTTTTCCTCGTCTTTCTCCTGCATCTTTTCCCTTCTCCCATTCTACTCATCTTTCTTCCAGTTCTTTCCTCCTCCTCTTCCTTCTCTCGTCTTCCCTCCCCCTCCCCCTCCCCCCCTTCACCCCAGAGCTCGGGTGGGGTCATAAAGCAGTCGCGGGGTGCCATAAGGTAGAGGAGAGCCCCCCCCCCCCCTCGCCCCCCGCCGCTGCCACCTTCGTAAACAACTCATAGAAATTTGCAGCCACATTCATCCGCGTCTCTCTCTCTCTCTCTCTCTCTCTCTCTCTCTCTCTCTCTCTCTCTCTCTCTCTCTCTCCTTCAATCGTCAATTTTCCTCTCCCTTTACTGGCTTCCTCCTGTGCAACTGAAAAATAACACCAATGATATGAAATGGCTTGGTATTAAACAAAACCTTACTAATTCCAACACTCTAAGTCATACTTCTTACACACAACAAATTAAACCCTCCATAGCATCACGTATACAAACTTCAACCTTCCTCATATTTTCTGATTCTGCCTAACAAACTTTTTATTTTTCTCCTTTAACATTCCTTCCTCTTATTCCTCCTATATTATCATTCTCCTTCTTGATGTACTCCATATTTTTCCGAGCCATCTCTTTTTCTTTTTCTATTGACTATGTTATTCATTTATCTATCTTTACTCCAATTCATAACCTTTTCTGAACAATTATTTTCGTCTCTACTACTTTGTTTCATCTTCTCCCGTCACTCCTGTTGTTCTCCTGAATCTTCCCTTTCGTCAATCTAACTTTCATTGTCACTATTCCTTCCCCTCTTTCTCTTCTCTCTCTTGTACTTCCCCCTCCTTATACCCCTTGTTTTTCACACCTGTTATGCTGTGTTCTCCGTCTCTTATTTTATCTTCTGTCTTCTTCTTCTTCCTCCTCCTCCTTCAATTTTTCCTCTTCTCCATGAAATGTATGTGCCCCTTCTCTCCTTCCACTTCTTCCCCTCATCGGTCCTCTGTTTCCCCATCTTAACCCATCCACAATGCCCCTCAATCACCCATTACCTGCCCCTCCCCATACCAATCCAATCCAGCTAACTCTTCCTGTCATCCCCACCAATCCAACCCACCATCCTTCCTCCAACCCAGCCCCACCTCACAAACCACTCAGCTCCACAACAACGGCCCCCTCCCCAAATCCAACTAGCTCAGTCAGTCCTTCTTATCTATCTAGAATCTATCTATCCCAACCTAACTAACCCCTCCAGCCCTCCTCATCCATGCCCCGTGCCCGCCCCACCTCGCCCCGCCCCCCGTGACGCCGCAACACGGGGCCGTCACGCCGAAGTTGCCGGCAATAAATATTGGCGGGGATCCTCGACCCTCCATCATGGCCGCCACAACTTTTACTGTATAATTCCCTCCTTTGTCCTGCTGCCCCACCCCCCCTCCCCTTCCACTTTCTGTCCCCCTCCCTCTCCCTCTCACCTCCTTTCCTTTCTCTCCCACTTGCCCCTCCTCTTTACTGACGTGTTTCTGATGTCCCCGTGGTGTCCTGCTAATAATAATAACAACAATCCACTGCTGCTACACTTCTCATATCCCTCATGACCTGACTGATACTTAATAATTATACTCTCATGTTTTGCTCATATATCTTAGTCTTATATCCCAGCTCGCGTCTTGCTCGTTTCTCGTACAGGTCCTCTGATCATGTCTAACTGTTGTCCACCTCAAGTCCTGCTTAAACCCTGTCCATATCCTTCAAGGAATCCTGCACATGTTGCATTTGCTGGTGTCCTGTTGGTGTCCTACTCCCTGCCTGACCCCCTGCTGGTGTCCTGGGTGCCCTGGTGTGTCCTACAAGACCCCCTGATGCTCCACCTCGCCACACCGGGTTAGCGGCTGCCCTCACTGGGGGTCCTACCTGTACAGTTGTGGACTTAAGTTTGTCTCTCCTCCTCCTCAACTTTGGCGATTTCTAAGTTTGTAGTCTCCTGATGTTAAACGGCGAGTTATTGATTATTACTGTAAACAATGCTACAAAACCAATCCACAACTCAAATAATGAAGTACCGTAGTATTATTCCTGGCAGAGATTGGAGGAATAAGCAGCCCACTAATATGACAAGAGACCCCCCCCCCTTAAATAATATCACGTTGTAGAATGCTTTACATAACGTACTGTTGTGGACACTACATAATTTCTACGATCCTTTCTTCCGATCTTTTAGGACGGTGACGCAAAAGATTCATACAATTAACAATTACAAATGCTGGCTTGATATGGCGGGTCAGGATGGAAGTGAAGAGAAGGGGTGAGATTCGACTGATACAGATGAAGGGCTTATCACCTTTTAATGACACTTATCAATTGTATTCTTATCTATGTACTCGGGGGGGGGGGGCGTGTACCGAGTCTTCCCTCCAGCCCTGTACTTCCTTTAATTTCAAGCCCCTTCTTTTCCTATCCCATCCCCTACATTTCCTATAATATCCTTCCTACGCTCCCTATCTTCCCCCTCCATACATCCTCCGCCCCTTTATCCCCTCTCCACGCCCCCTATATCCCCTCTCCACGCCCTCCACGCCCCACTAACCCCCTCCCTAAACCCCACGCCCCTCCCCCCTCTTCCAGCGACCAATTAAAGCGACCATAAAGGCGTGGTGTGACCAATGACTGAGGTCGGGCATAAAAAGCAAGTGAAGTGACCCAGGGACCAACTACAACATTACACACACACACACATTACACTCCATTACATTACATTACACACACACACACACACACATATTTATTACGCTCAATTTTTACCCCGGGTTATTTGGGATCACACGACACTTTATTTAATACTAGTCATATATAATGGATCTATTTGTTGTTGTTGTTGTTGTTGCACATTACGGTATATATAGTGCTTTCAATATACAGATACAGAATTACTTACTTGAATTGTATATAAATGACCGATCTAGTTTAATTAATTACACCCACATACCGGTATATAATCATCTACTTCCATATAAGAAATACAAATATAAGTACTGTATAATTATAGAACACAAACATACACATGGAAATGAGAGGAGTCATACATGAATAAGGAAACCTATATCTGTATAACACTGACCCAACAAGAGTATAATAATCACCAAATGGTTTACCTATACAACCATCACCCATGTTATTGGATCATACAACAACAACAACAACAACAACAACAACAACAACAACAACTCCCAGCAATATCGCCTTATGCATTACCCTACAATAAAAGTAAGTGAGGGAACACAATGGTACAACTACTGAAACACTACATGGTACCTACTGAAACACAATGACTGGGTTATGGTCACGTTCTCAACTCTTCAACACATAACCACGTCCGCGCGTCAAAAAAAAAAAAAAAATCTTGGAAAACTGAGCACAAAATATAAATAGCAGGAGGTAATAATTATAACCTAAAGTGACTCCATGCAATGTAAAGGTTTGGAAATAAAAAAAGGGACGTTCTGCTGCCTAATAATTAATATATATATAAAGCATTTGACAAACTATAGTATTTACAATAATTGACGCCAAACACCGGTACTGTATATTTCTGAGGATGTTTAAGATAAGATGGAGAACTAGAGTGAATGCCCTTTACAGCAATATTTATATAAGAACGCAATATGGCTTCTTACATCACGTCCTTAAAATGTGTGTGTGTGTGTGTGTGCCACCCGCCATCTTGCTCCTCTGCCCCCCATCACCCCCTCCTCCTCCTCTTCCTCCTCCTCCTTCTAAGGCTGCCATCTTGCCCCCCCCCCTCACCCCCCACCACCACGCTCGTAACTCGGGTCGACCTTCATCTCCGCTAGTCCCCTCAATCTCTCATCTCCCTCCCCCCTCCCTCACACTCCCCCCTCCCTCCCTCCCTCCCCCCCTCAGATGGCGAGACTCCTAACTTGCCAGACCTCGCCTAACTTGATCTTAACTTATCCTCCATTACCCATCTTGGCTCTATCCTTGACCTATCATAATACATCCTTCCTTCATCCTCTTACCATCTTCCTCTATCCCTTTCTGCTCTATTCAAGATTATAGTCTCTCCCTCCGAAATCTTTCTTGCTTCTATCTTTTATTTCATATCTTTCTTGCTTTTATCTTTTACTTCATATCTTTCCTGCTTTTATCTTTTACTTCATATCTTTCCTTTGTCCTCCTCGGGGGTGTGTGTTTCTGTTCACTATATTTTTATCCTCTATTCCTGATCTATTTCAACAACCCTTCCTCATCTATTTTAACAGTCATATATATATATATTTTTTTTTTTTTGCTTTACACACACACTTCCTTATTCTATCCAATTCCTCATCCATCGAATTTTTGTTGAGGAATCCGTTTGCATACTTTTACATTATCCCTCCTTCATTCCTGTCTTCTGTCCCAACTTAAAAAATAAATAACCAAATATAATTAGTGTTTGGATCAACAGCCTTAAGTACTTTCCGTGTCACTCCACTTTCACTATATATACTCTATCCTTCTTGTTAATAACCTATTCTATATTACACGCTCTATCCTTTTACAACGAAACCCTATTTAACCCCAATATTACTTTAAGATATAAGTCTAAACACTCCTATACATAAATATTATTATTATTATGCTACCTTTTCTTAACCAAACCCTAAAATATAAAAATAACACAAGTCAATATATAAATGTACTCGTGTATTCGTGAGAGAGAGAGAGAGAGAGAGAGAGAGAGAGAGAGAGAGAGAGAGAGAGAGAGATGCACTTGACGTGAGGGGGAGACTGACTATTTTTGGTATGGTCTGGTGGGGCTGGGGCTGCTGTACCCTATAAAGCAGCAGACGCGGGGGCGAGAAAAAGATGGGGACGTTCATAATTCCATCACACGTGTACCTTGGCTTTGCTCTCCCCCCCCCCCCCCATCCCTCTTTTCTTCTTCCCTCCCATCACTTTCTTTCTTTACTTTACCATCTCTGCCACCTGATTGTCTTTCCCTCTTCTTCTCTTCCTTCCTCCCATCCCTCTCCTTCTCTGTCTTGTCTTCCTCTCTTTGCTTCACCTTCTCTGCCACCTGCCTTGTTTCCTCCCGTCCCTCTCCTACTCAGTCTTGTCTTCCTTTCTTTACTTCTCTTTCTCTGCCACCTTCCCTGCACTTACTTTATCTGTTCTATTCTCCTCTATTTTATTCTCTCTTGGTATAACAGTTGTGGATGATGTTTAGTAGTTCCGATAAACTGTAATTTGTTACTGAATGTGGAGTTACAAGAAAATTATTTTAATATACCGGTACAGTATGTGGAGTTACAATTCAAGTATAGGCCTCTAACGTGTGTGTGTGTGTGTGTGTGTGTGTGTGTTCAATTAGTAAACCTGGCACCTTACTGGTTTGCATTTTTTTTTATATACATCATAATATTATCCCAAGTCATTACCTCATAACTATGTACCCTATCACTTTTGTACAGCATGGAGGAATCTGTAGCCTCCACTTCTAAAGGTATGTTATGTTACCTCATGATGGCATCACTTTAAATTTTATTCTGATTAACACCAAATGAATTTACTCTTTACAGGGAAACCTCATCTCTTAAGATATTAAAACCATCAAGTCGAACGAAACCTGGCGTCCTGTTACCGTAGACTTTCAGGTCATTCCATAATTGACCAGCCTTTGCGCAAGATAAGTGCCTGCTTGTCTTCTATTTTTCTGTTTTTCTATGCCTAATCTATCTTGATAATCCACCAATCATTATACCAATCCTTTCATTGTCACCAGTCACTTTATCTCAGCCAGTTTCTCCCGCTCACTTTCTCATTCAGTACAGGTCCCTTTCTCCCACCACTTTTTTCCCTCAAGGCCTCCATTCTTCCATTTCCGTGTGTGTCCTTCTGCTGGCAGTCCCGGTAGACGGAAGAGACAGGAGGGTGAAGTGGAGGAAGAAGGATGGAAGAAGGAAGTGGAGGGGAAGAGTGGAGGGGAGTGTAGATCATTAGAAGTGGGGGAAGAAAGGGAGAGGAAGTGGAAATAAAGAGGGGTAAGACAATGGGAGAGGGAATGAAAGGGAAAGACGAGATGACCAGAAATAATATCAACATAAATGAATAAGAAAGGAGAATACAATAATCAACCCACCCACCAGCCTGATGTAATGGTTCTGACGTTACTATTCCTCCTGAGACGCTGCTGTGTATGGTTTGTTTTCCTCATTCAAAGGTTAATTATCATCAACTCCAGAAAGGTGGCAGTCGGCAGCCTTCCATCCCATTCCATCCCTGAGTTATTGCCTAGTCAGCCCTACCAGTCGAATATGACAGAAAACGGATAACTCACTCTCTCTCTCTCTCTCTCTCTCTCTCTCTCTCTCTCTCTCTCTCTCTCTAAGTCAGATTTATTAATTCTGGATCAGGGTGTGGATCAATTATTATTATTGATGGATATTAGGCGCCGCAACATCGAGGTCATATAGCGCCAGAAAAAGGTGATAGAGAGGTGTGACATCAAGCAGAAAGGAAATAAAAAGAAAAGAGGGACAGTTGAAGAACTGAGCATCACCTACAGTATACGATCGTTGTCATTTACCATCACCTCCATCATTATTATTATTAAAAAAAAAAACTTTACCATTACCCCCAGTCACAATTACATAGATAGATCAGTCAGTCAAATCTTTAGGAGAGGGAGAGGAGAGGGAGAGAGAGAGAGAGAAACGTAAAAAAACTGCTGCTAGCTAGGAAAAAAGAAGAGTACAGCTAGGAGACCGAGGGGAAAGAAAGGAAAGTTATGGGCATAGAGAGCAGGAGGTGAAGGTGGAGGAGGGAAAAGTGGAGCTACAAAAAATGGAGGAAGAAATATAAGAGCAAACGGCAAAGACAAAGGGTCGTGTGTGTGTAAGGTTTTTTTTTTTTTTTTTGTACTTTTTTTTGTGTGTATGTGTGTGTATGTGTGTGTGTGTGTGTATGTGTGTGTGTACGTGTATATATATGTGTGTGTGTGTGTAGGTGAGGGGGGGGGGATTTACACGCACCCACCACAGACCAAGCATCCCATACAAACATTACTTCACTCACATTATCCTCCTCACCTGTGTTGTCGTGCTCTCACCTCTCACACTCACACGCACCTTTACACACACACACACATACACACACACACACACACACACACACACACACACATACATACATACACATACATACACATACATACATACACATAATTACACACCTTCACCCTCCACTTCCACTTCCTTCAATGCTTCGTGCCTCTTTATCCACCAACTTCACCATCCTTCATAAACTTCTTATTTGCTATATTATTCCTAGCCTTAGTAGACTTATTAATTTACAGTATCAAACCAAACTACAGCCTAGTAAGACTAATAGGGACTGTTGTTGTTGTTGTTGTTGTTGTTTAAATATGGTTTGTATTCCTTCCCTCACTGCATCACACCTCATTATACCTTTATCTTCACTCTCTGGATCCACCAATATCTCCCACCTTCCTCATATTATTACTTTCTTACCTCCATCCCCCTACACACACACACACACACACACACACACACCTGGTTTTTCCCACGGTCGGCAGTACAGGTGAGATGCAACTAATTAACACCTGCTCTGACCACGCAAACCACACGACTGAAGAGGCACGAGATACACATACACACACAAACAAAGAAAGAAAGACAAAGACCTGATTTCAGAAAAATTGTGAGATCAAATATTTTGGAGACAAACTGTGGCAGAAAAAAAAAATGTGTGACAGACAGACAGACAGACAGGTCGAGTTCACTGTGTATTCCAAACAGAGGGAATGCCACTGAAATTCACAAAAAAAAAAAAATAATATAGCCTACATCAAACCTATTACAGGTATTCATCAACAAATCAAGCCAGTACACCAAAAAATACATGGAAGGTACAGTACACATTTACATATACACCAAATCAGATAGGCTACACGAGGTATACATCTATACATACATACATTTCAGTACATGCATACACATTATACATGAAGCAAGCCAGGTAAATACATACATACATACATACATACATCTACACATCAAACTCGGTACAGACAGAACACATCGAGGTACAGGTTCACAGCGGGGGGGGGGGGGAGGAGGGGGCGAGAGGGAAGGGGGGGGAGGAGGGGGCGAGAGGAGAGGGGGGGAAGGGGCGAGAGGGAGAGGGGGGGGGGGAAGGATGTGCATGGCGAGCAAACACTCAAGGTACAAGAGTAGATATGAACGGGTGAGACTATTTATGACCGTGTGTGTGTGTGTGTGTGTGTGTGTGTGTGTGTGTGTGTGTGTGTGTTGTGTGTGTGTGTGTGTGTGTGTGTGTGTGTGATAGAGAGGTTTGTGTACGTGCATGTATGCTTACCTGTGCCTGTGTGGTCTGTGTATACGTATGTGTGCTGTATACTTGTGTGGTCTGTGTGCGCGCTTTCGGATTGGTGGGCAAAGGGGGAGAAAAGGAAGGTGCATATGTGTGTGTGTGTGTGTGTGGTGTGGTGTGTGTGTGTGTGTGTGTGTGTGTGGTGTGTGTGTGTGTGTGTGTGTGTGTGTGTGTGTGTGTGTGTGTGTGTGTGTGTGTGTGTGTGTGTGTGTGTGTGTGTGTGGTGTGTGTGTGTGTGTGTGTGTCCATAACTTCCTCAGGGTGACACTACAAACGAACGGTGGGAGGGGGACGGGGAATGGATGGCTGGATGAACGAAAGAATGGGTAACCGAGAGACTGAATGGTTAGACAACACCAATAAGTCAAGCCAGGCCACCAAGTTAACGAGAAAAGGTATAGAGAGATAGAAAGAGCCAGCCAGAGACATGAAAACAGTGGAGATTCACGGAGATAAAAGATGCGAGGGAGGTGGAAAAAGAGAGACGGGGGGTGTTAGAGATGCATATAGGGCGACGAGATATAGTGAGAGATGCTGGTAGGGTGGCAGGATGGAGAGGGATGCAGACAGAAGTAAAATTAATGTTGAGAAAGAACGGTAAAGATAGAAAAAGATGTAGGAAAAGGGAGGAGATTATGGTAAGATTTGTGGATGAGATACAGATGAGGGAGGTGCCAGAGTGATGGGTAAGGAGCACAGAAGGGAAAGGGAGATAGAGAAAATAAAGGTAAGAAGGGAGACAGGTACGAGGGTCACAAACATAATAGAGGGAGAGACAAAAATATGAGATGGAGAAATAAACAGATATAAAAGAAACACAGAAAGAGGTGAGGAACAGAGTTGAAAGGAGCTAGGGAAACTGGTCAGGACAGAGGTTAGAGCCAGAACAGGAACAGAGGCTGAGTGAAATGGACGGATGTTTAGGACAAGGAATGGTAGTGACAGGGATAGTAGCAGAGACAGAGAGGGGGGATTTAAGAGACGAAAAAGGGACAGGATCGGGGCCTATGGGATGAGGGGACAGACGCAGGTACTAGAACGGAAAACTGGAGACGACACATGCAAAGGTGTAGACGAAAGGTGTCCAGAACAGGAGTTAGTTTAAGGGACGAGAGGAGGAGGAGGAGCAGGAGGAGCAGGGCGGAGGAGGAGGAGGCAGGAGGAGGAGGAGGAGGAGGAGGAGGAGGAGGAGAGTGTCTGGAGCATCCCATAAATTAGAGTGTTTGCAGATCGCTGTCCTGATATTGAACGCTTCGCCAGGCCCCTTCTCCTCCTCCGCCTCAGGGTCCCCGCCGCGTCCTTCCTTGTTTGTGCCTGTGCCTGTGCCTGCCTGCCTGCCTGCCTGCCTGGCCCTCACTCATCCCTGGCCTCCCCTGTCCTTGGTCCACTCATCCCCCTTCAACCACCCTCGTCCCCTTTATTCAAAATACCCTTCGTGCATTATCAGCCACGTATGGCAGTCTGTCTATGTTTCATTTATCCATCCCTCAATCTCTTACTCTCACTTCTATCTATCATTTCATCCCCTCTCTTTCTCTTTCCATCTATTTATCTCATCTCCCTGGTCCAAGTGGCGTGACATCACCACCTCGGCGGCCACTCACCACGGACTGACTGACTGCCTTAATGCCACACATCACACACACAACCACACTCACCCAAGTGCACCTTTTATATCAGGCAGGGAGGGAGGAAAGGAGATAGGAAGGGAGGGAGGGAGGAGATGGAGGAGGATGACGGGTGAGAGGGGGGAGAAAGAAGGAAGAGAAGTGGAGAAAGAAGAAGAGAGTACGAGAAAGAGAGCGAAAGAGGTTAATGCCACGGCAATGGAGTGAATGATGGGGTGGTGACGGAAGTTAATGGGCTACAGTAAGGCATGGGAGGGAGTGGAGGGGGGGAGGGTAGGGGTAATGGAGGGAATATAGGGTATGAGTTGGTAAGAGAGATTCAAGCACTAAGGTAAGACGGGGGAGGGTTGAGGGTATGAATGGACAAAACCTAAGAGGAAACTAAGAACGGAGGAGATAGAAGGCGAATCGTATGTTAGAGGAAGAGAAAGGTGGGCAGGTGAGAGATTAAGGAGGTAGGGTTGGCAGGGTGAGTCAAGGGACAGGAGGCCTGGAAACAACTAGTGGCAGCAGGGCCGAGACACAACAGAAAAGGAATGAGAATCCAGGAGGCCACACAGCTGGGAGGGAGTTTGAGAAGCATTCAAAGTGAAGCGGGAGGAAAACACTAGTGAAGGAAGGAAGAGGGAGAAATGGAAATTCAAATTCAAATTCATTTATTTTTTTTCCACAGGGTAGTGGCTATTACAGTCAGTGCATATTATGGAGGACAGTCGTCTACTCGTCAAACATTATATAAATTAAATAACATAGAAAAGTAAATTAGGTTTGCTATGAGTGAATATGAAATTACAGTAGTACATAAAATTACAATAAATATTACAGTAGTGATATAAAAATAGTTAAAAGAGAGTAAATAAAAATATCATTAAAACTGAATGTTGTTAAAAGAGAGTAAATATAAAATATCATTAAAACTGAAAGAGTAAAATTAATAAAAAATATAATTAAAACTGAATGTTGTTTAAAAAGAGAGTAAAAAAAAAGGAAAGGGAATCAGAAGGCCCAAAGACGGGAGGGGAAAGAAGTTTGAAAAGCATAAAAAGTGAAGCGGGAGGGAAAGCACTGAAGGAAGGTAAAGGGAGTTGGAAGTTGGGGTGACGGAATGAGAGTGTCAGATGCCAGAGAGGAGTGACGGTGAACGGTGTGGGCCCTAAACACATCGCTGGAGTCCTCACTTGGTGGTAGGGTGAGGCAGGCAGCAGGGGTGAGGCAGCAGGGGCAAGGCAGGACAGGGGTGGGCTGAGGACTACCCATCTAAATGCTAAGGCGGCACTCCCTCCCTCCCTCCCTCCCTCTTTCCTTCCTTCCTTCCTTCTCTGGCTCCTTCCCCTTCGCTTACTTTACCGTCGTCATTTTCTCCTTCCTATCTTATTTCATCTTTTTCCAAGTTCCTGCTACCAATCCATTTTTTTCTGACCTCCTTTTCTTTTTCCCCACCATCCTTCTTTGGACCCTCATTTTTTTTCCAGCTTCCTGTTAACTTCCTCTCTCTTCCCTTTTTTTCTTTCTCCCTTCCTTCCTGCCTGCCCCAGCCTGCCCTCCTCCCTCCATTCGACCTTCACTCTGCTATTTTTAAAACCTTCGATCTTTCCAACCATTTTCTCTTTCTCTCTTCCCTCCCCTCCCTCCCTTCCCTTAATTTATTCATTTCTTCTTGTTCATTTTCTAACTTGCCATCATTCCAATTCCCATTTCCTTCTTCAAGTATCTGTAGCCATTAATCTGTCTCTTC
>JAWZYT010006284.1:0-35000 GCA_034508575.1 Petrolisthes manimaculis | reverse complement strand
AAACACCATGGTCACTTCACCTGGGGGGCACTGTCTATATACTCACCACACGTTACAGAGAGAGAGAGAGAGAGAGAGAGAGAGAGAGAGAGAGAGAGAGAGAGAGAGAGAGAGAGAGAGAGAGAATAAACGTAGGACTCAAGAAAGGGAAAGTGTGGGAGGGAGAGAAAATAACACACACACATTGTCTTGAAGAAAATGACACACACACACACACACACACACACATAAAGGAAGAATATCACCTGTTAAGCTGCTCGTAAACTGGTAACCATTTTATTACGACACATTTTTATTTGAGTCCCAGAATATGTTATACCACTCAAACCCAAACCTGAAGTTATAGTGCTGTTTATTTACATTGTGTGTGTGTGTGTGTAAGGAACCGTGTATGTATGTGTGTGTGTACACACACATACATACATACATACCTATACTGATAATACCTGCTTATCACACCAGAGAGAGAGAGAGAGAGAGAGAGTGAGAGAGAGAGAGAGAATTAAATTACCTCGAAAAATGATGCCAAATTATAAATTAAAAAAATTAATTCTCTAATATTGGTTCATAAAAAATTAAATTAATGCTACCAAGCCTGTCTCATTTACTCCCGCACCTCCCAAAACCCCCCAAGCCTGTCCCCTACTCCCACCCCCCCTTAAAAGTGCATTTTGGTATACGTTGGTACCCTAATTATAATATACCCTAGTGTCAAAAAAAAAAAAAAAAAAAAAAAAAATACAAGACTATAATATAATTGTTTGCATTTCAAATTGAGCCTAATACGAGTCTAGTGTATAGATGACATGTGTTAGTTGTAATCATTATTTGTGTGTATATGTGTATTATGTGTATGTGAATTGTGTATATGTGAATTATGTATATGTGAATGTATGTGTATGTGAATTATGTATATGTGAATTATGTGTATGTAAATTATGGGTATGTGAATATTGTATATGTGAATTTATGTGTATGTAAATTATGTGTATGTGTAATATGTGAATTGAATTTTGTATATGTAAATTATGTGTATGTGTAATATGTGAATTGAATTTTTTATATGTAAATTATGTGTATTATGTAATATGTGTATATGAATTTTGTATATGTGAATTATGTGTATGTGAAATATGTGTTGGCAGTCGAGCTTGTGAATCAATGTGTGTACAGTATGTGTGTGTGGAAGGTGTTGTTGGTTTATATATAGTGGAAGTAATGTGTGTATTATGTGTGTGTATGTGTAGGTAGTGATGGAAGGTGGTGGTGTTGTTGGTATATATATAGTGGAATCAATGTGTATGTGTGTGTGTAAGGTGTTGTTGTTGTTGTTGGTTTATATATAGTAGAATCAATGTATGTGTGTGTGTAAGGTGTTGTTGTTGTTGTTGGTATATATATAGTGGAATCAATGTGTATGTGTGTGTGTAAGGTGTTGTTGTTGTTGTTGGTTTATATATAGTAGAATCAATGTATGTGTGTGTGTAAGGTGTTGTTGTTGTTGTTGGTATATATATAGTAGAATCAATGTGTATGTGTGTGTGTAAGGTGTTGTTGTTGTTGTTGGTTTATATATAGTGGAATCAATGTATGTGTGTGTGTTCAGTGGTGGAAGGTGTTGGTGGTATTGGTGGTATTGGTGGCCTCCGAGGGGACAACAACAACGGCTGGGGGGAGTGCAGGGAGTGTGTCAACTGTGGAGTGTCTCAAACTCCACTGTGGCGTCGAGATTCAGCAACGGGACACTACCTATGTAACGCCTGCGCCCTCTACACACGCACCAACGGCATTAATCGACCCCCAGGGAAGGTGCCAGCTCGACGCATTGTAAGTGCCAGCCAGGGTGCCACTCCCCAACTCGACCCACTCCATCCATCCATACATACATCCATTCATTGCTGGATTGCATATTTACACTATCGACACTGACCTACAGATATATATATATACCTGTTTACACCATGTCATCCCAATACAGTATCCCAACCCCTACTTTCCTTCCTCCTCCACCTCCACCCACTTTTGTTCCTTTCCCACCCACCACCCACACACAACATATCACCTACACACACACCAACACATCACCTACACACACACACCAACAAATCACCCACACACAACACCTCACCTACACACACACACACACCAACACCCCTTTGGTCTGCATGCACAACCACGCCCGCCAGCCCTTCTTGCACTGTCTTGCACGGCGACCCTTCAGCGGCTTCAGTGTCTAAGGAAAGGCACTCCTCAATCCCCATAACTCCTTTCTTCTTCCCTCTTTCCTTGTTCCCTCCACCACCACCACCAGGACGCAGTAGGAGGAGAAGGAGGAGGAGGAGAAGAAAGAGGGGGAGAAGGAGAAGAAGGAGAAGAAAGAGGGGGAGGAGTTGGAGGAGGAGAAAGGCCCTTGGAGCTTAAAGGAGGAGAGTTAATTGAGGAGCCTTGAAACTTAGAGGAGGAGGAGGAGGAGACAGATGTATACATGTGAGGTGGTCTGTTGCTACTGCTGCTGCTGCTATATACTACAAACAACAACAACAACAACAACACCCTAGTTTTGACTACACATGTCTGGCTGGCTGGCTGGCTGACCTATACACCCCCTACGTCTGTCTGTCTGTCTGTCTGTTTCTCTTGCTCTGCCCGCCAGCTGAATATTATTATTATGCGCGTGTTTTAACTTTTTTTTAATTTAACCCTCCTCGTCACTGGCTTCCGTTTGTCTATCTATCTGTCTCGTCTGTCTGTCTGTCTGTCTATCTGTCTAGTGTATTTTCCTCCTTAAAATACTTCTATCTCTCCCTCCCTCCCTCCCTTTCCTTCTCTGTCTCAGCCTACACTGCAACTAACTCCTCCCGTTTGCTTGTTCCAGTGGACGAATACTACAACTACTATGGAATCCAGTCACGCAGCTATGATACTATGAAGAGCAGACGCATGGTAGGTCCCTCCCCCCCCCAATCTGCTTATACCCTGCCATTAGCTACCGTATCTACCTATTATTATTTCCATTAGACCTATAGCTACCTCTCTCTCTCTCTCTCTCTCTCTCTCTCTCTCTCTCTCTCTCTCTCTGCCTGTCTTAGATGATAATAATTGTCTCATTCTGCTTCCCTATTTTATTTCCTCTCTTTATTTTTTTTTTCTTGTTTCTCTCCTTTTATTTCTTCTTATCCTCTTTTTTATTTCTTCTACTTTCCATCCACTGTTTTTCATATTTTCCGTTCTTCCTTTCTCTCTCCTTCATCTCTTCCTCTGTCTTCTATCTTTGCTTTTGCTTCACCTCTTCCCTTGATTCTCTCCTTCTCTCCTTCCCTCTTTCTCTTCTTGTTTATTGCTATTTTATCTTTCATCTCTTCGTTTCACATGCAGCTCTTTATTCCTTTCCTCCATCCATGTTCTCTACCTATCTACACCCTTCTCTCTCTCTCTCTCTCTCTCTCTCTCTCTCTCTCTCTCATACATACATACTCGTGCCTCCCCGCTTGTCTCGTCATCACACTCATTCATCATACTATCATATTTGTGCTTCCTGCCTTCAGAGCTTATAAACCACATACTTATAAACCACATACTTATAAACCACATACTTATAAAACACATACAGAACTGCATTGCTCGTTGTAGGAGCCGTATGCAAGAACAATCGTGCATGCATGGTTTTTACGATGGCTCTATGGTTTGCCTATACAGTATATAGTACCAAGCCATCGTATACACCATGAATGTTCTTGATTATGGTCCCTAGGAAGTATGTACACTAACGAGCACTAATAATAAGTATCCAGGTGAGCTTTGAATACCTGTACTATATAGAGACAGTAAATAAATATACAATAAGATGATAAATTAATTGATGGATATTCAACCAAACCTGTAGACTTCATTTATTAGTACTCGTGACTGTACATATTTTAAAAGCCATTGGCAAAAGAAAAAATACACATCATTTACATATTTATATTTAAATACTCATAAATTTTCTTTTCCTCACCTAATTTATAGTTTGCTGTTATAAATAATAAGTTATATGATTATACAAACTCATGATCTTAGAAACCAGTACAATACACAGCTAATAGGAGTATCTTTAAAAATAATGCCTTAATGACCCTGTGATTGTGTATGAAAATTGGAGTCTTCTGATTCCTCCAGACCATGCCATGAAACATGCTCCTTCCCTATAGGTGGAGTTTCACTGCAATGTTTGAAGGACTCATTTACCTCCAATTTTCTGACTACATCACAGGGTCCCTTAATGAAATAGTAGTATACTTTGGGTACTCCTCTATACTCCTCTAAAATGTATGCCAGGAAACAGGACCAAATATGAATGAATATAATGTGGCCTGTTGCTTGGAATAGTTTGGAGGAATCGGTTGCTCCAAATTTACCTCAAGTTAACACTGTACTTTACTATCCCTTTACTTAACCTGACGTGACCTATAATGGAGATATATGTGTGTGTTTATGTGTTTGTGTTTAGACTGGGACACGGAGAATGATGTATGTGTGTGTTTGTGTGTTTATTTTCAGACTGGGACGAGGAGACAACACCAGATGTGCACCAATTGTCACACCACCATCACTTCCCTCTGGAGACGTAACAGCCAAGGTGACCCTGTGTGTAACGCCTGTGGTCTCTACTATAAACTACACAATGTAAACAGACCCATCACTATGAAGAAGGAAAGCATTCAGGTTAGTTGATATATGTATGTATGTATGTGAGACTGTGAGTGCTGTAATGTGTGTGTATAGTATATAATAATAATGATTATGATAATAGCTCATAATAGTATATATACTGTACTTCTACTACTATTAGGTACCTTCTACTAATGATAATAATATTAATAATAATAATAATACCACTACTACTACTACTACTACTACTACAAATACTAATTATAATAATGCTTATTTTTTTTCACAGACGAGAAAGAGAAAACCCAAGAATTCTAATGACAAGAAATCTTCCTCGTCATCCTCCAGCAACTCCTCCTCAACTGCTGCCACCACCTCCTCCTCCTCCTCGGCTGCTGGGGATCATACCAACACCACCACTAGCTCCTCCTCCTCCTCCATCATCATCCCCACCTCTGCCACCTCTACCACATCATCTCTCTCTTCCTTAAACACCTCTTCGTCCTCTTCTCCGACCTACGCCTCCTCAGCCATCACCTCTGTGTCCAAGTATCATTCCTCAGGTAAGTACTGTATGGTTAGATCTGACTCAAGAAATAAAAGAATGATGTTGTTATAATATTTCTTCAAGTGTATAAGAGTGGTATTATTAAGAGAGGCAAATCCTCTTCGTTGCTTTATTCTTATTACAAAATAATATCTCAAGAGTGATGAAGAGCCTTTGGCTAGTTTAATAATACCACCCTTAGTCCTTTAAATTGTATAATCCAGTAACCTTGCTATCTGTTGCCAAGAAACACACTTAAATTTCAGACCTAAATTGAAAAGAGTGAATCGCTATACGATATATAAATCTTGTCAGACTTACTTACCGGGTAACTACACTATTCACTAACTTTGCATATCAGGAAGCTTAATAAGTCACTGCTTGTACAGTAACTTGTCTAATATGTCAGAATGAATCATTGTAAACGGTCATCTACCTATTGTGTGCAAATTGGGAAGTACTGGTCGTTTTCTTGGCACTGTCTGGAGGAATTTTGAGCTTACCAGTTTGCCTACAACAGTTGACCCCCATAAAACAGATGTAGGCTACCCAGAATGTTTTACAGTAATATCTTATCTGCTTTAAGTGATACATGATTATGATAAAGACATGATCATTATTTCAAATTTATCTGACCTTGCACTGTGTTGGGGAGAGTACAGTTCATAATATATTACGTGTTGCTGAGATAACAGGTGATGCATGACCCTCACATAAAGAGAATCAACAATGAAGTCTGATGACGCTTTTCAAAGTGAACAATAATACTCATATTACTTTACATGTTTTACATCATGAAGCCACAATTTATTCGATATCCCTGTACTGTAGTGTTTAGATTTAGATGCCTTTTCATACCCATTACATAAGGTGTAGCATGTGGTAGCCAATGTATCTATCATCCAAGTATGTGTGGGATTTAAGTAACCAATTCCTCGTCTCACAGTGAAGGCTGAACCACCATTTGGCTCATACTCCAGCATCTATAGTTCTCCGTGTGGTCAGCAAGTGTCGCCAATAGTGTCATCCGCCTCCCTGCTAAGTACCGCTGCCTTGCCCTCACTGCTGCCCTCGTACCCTATCCAGAGCCTCAAGTACGATGTCAAACACGATATCAAGTATGATGTGAAGGATGAGCCCTCATCTCCAGGAGCTGCTGCCACTGCTACTGTTGGTGGTGTTAGTTGTGGATTGGGTGACTTAGCCTCACTACCTCCACACTCACACCACACCTCAGCCTCCACTTCCAGAGGTGTGTCCTTGTCTAATGTGATGCCCTCTAGTACACCTCAGCTGCCTAGTATGGTGTCCTCAGTTCCACATATGAGTTCCAGCTCATCTATAGCATCTCCCACCCCCATGATGCTGTCTCATATTGTGTCACCAGGCACCCTGGCACATTCCTCACCTCAGCTCTCACCTCACCACCACCCACTAGAACACCTCGCATGGAAGTCAAAGTAAGGAATTCACACCTTTAAAGCTCACTACCACCACCACCACCACCACCACTACTGCCTTCTGATTGACGTGGCAATAGTCATACTAAGTCATGAGATTGTCAAGTAATGAAGGCATCTGGTCACTAAAGCACCAGGTTACTCGCATTATAGTGGAGGTGATCGAATGCTAACACTTAGTACTAAAGGATCTTCATACAGGACTTACATTCAAACAGGCAGGACTATTTGTAAGGTTTTATCTAATTACAACAATACCAAAACCATAGAGCTATCCTCTGTCCTTGGTTTCTGGCATGCAGGATTGCAAAGAATATTTTCACCTGAATAGTAGCCTATGTGTGGGGCAGTAATATGGAAGTGTGGTTGGGAAATCTGTCTTCTCAATTTGCAGAGAGATGGCAATCAGGCTGTGTTTTTCACCCCTTTACATAGTTGGTGTAGAAATTGACTAGATACACATGTGGACTAAAATTTTAACCCTCATCTTTACCTCCAAGGCTCTTCATTGTTCGAGAGGGAAAACAAATATCATAGCAATATTCATAGTGTATTGAGAGATGAACTCATAGCTAAGCAAATTGTGTATACCGATATATGAAGCCACAAGGGTCTGTACTGTTGCACACTGTTCATACATATAGTTACTCTTTATTGTGCATTCATATGTATACATTGCAACACCTTCAAGAGATACTACCCAGTATTATCAGAGCTTATATATTATTGGGTGACATATCTTTTAACTTTGAATGTAAATAGGTACCTGACACCCTCCTTGTCACTCCTACTTCCCTCATGTACATTATCATAATCTAGATATATTCTTGGTGCTTTGATAGTGTCATAACGTGAAAGCTGTTGTTACTTGTCATGTGTAGGTCATTTATTAACACCCTTATCTAGTCCTGACATGGACCATAGATAGACTGATGAACTGTATTTTTAGTGCTGTGTATTAAGTGCAAGTAAAGTTTTGTGTACTGTATTAAGATTAGGACGTACTGTACAAGCAATATTTTACATAAGGAAATATTTGCTTAGTGTTACAACTTTCCTAAGCATAGATAACAATTACCTGCACAGTACTCACCACTGTATACTGTATGTAACTTCTGGTCAGAGGTCAGGCAGTGATGCTTCAGACTTCCCAAAGATTATATTACTGTCATGCCCTCGGAGGGATTCAAACCTGCTACGCTTAGAAAATTCACTGGTCATGGATCCTTGCAATTTTAATGTAGAGAGAGAATAAAATGTAAATAAATGTCCAGGTAGCAAAGATCAGCTATATATGACACTGAACCACAAGGCAGGGAAATGGAATAAGACATACAAACAGCAAAATAACATGATTGTAGTACATGTATATATTTAGCGAGTATTCTATTGTATATGCTCTGAAATGATTCACATACTTTGATTCCCAGTGAAGTGTCTTTACATTCAATCATCACACCACACGGGAATGTGTTTGTACAGTTAGAAATGTGTGGTGTCATTCTTCCATCTGTTCTCACACGTATACTTGCTTCAAAACTGTCTAGTACATTACCTACGGACGTCATGTCTCTGAAATCTGATGATACCATTGTAAAGCGAGTGAACAGCAATGCCCTGTAATTTACACAAATAAGGGAATACTGTACTGTACTGTGGCCAGTCTATTTCTAGTGGATTGATGGCACATTCATCTGGGTTATTGACAGCTTGTCGGTGGTACATATTTTCCTCTCTGAGTTGTCATCATTATATTACCAGCCAGCTGTAAACATTTGCTGTCGAGATTATTGACTTAAGCCATTGTTATATGAACCTCTTTACTATGATTTCTTTATGATGTGCCAGATTGGATGGAAACTTGTACTTAGTGTCGTACCTCCATTAACATGCAAACCTGCTCCAACCACCGTAATGCATTAAAGAACTATCCCATTAATGAGAACTCGTGCTACACAACTATGAACTGATCTAAAGAGGAAGACTCTTTTATCTTCTGCATAATTATATCACATTATACAAAAAATGCATTATCTGAGTACTGTACAGTATGCTGTAATGGAGGCATGACTGTGATTATGATTTGTAAAAATACTGTACGCAGACAGTAAGTAGATGAATACATCACTTCAGAAAGTGTCCTTACAGATTAACCTAAGTTTTATTTTGCATTTTTGAAATAAGAGAATGGCATTAAGAGACTTTTCCTTTAGTGGAACTGTCATACTCCTGTTATTAATGTTAATATTTTTGTATTACACATATGGTTATTCTAGTCTTAATTAATATTTAGCAATTGATAGCTCTTGCAAAAGGCTTATGTGGCTATCGCAACCAACATTTTCGTCGTTCATATCAGTGTAATTTCAGGTTGACAGTCTCTCTTGGACTGACTTTATACTGCTATTTTATTTAGGGACAGTTGGACCTCTCAAATCTGACATACTATTCAGAATGTTTTAAATACTAACTCCATTACATGTTCCCAGTGCTATAAAATATTCATACATTTACTGTATACTGTAGTAGGAAGTTCCTTTATATTGTGTCCATTGAGCGAGTTTCAAGAATATTTAATTTATACAGTATGCCATAACTTGGAATGTTAATTTTTACAGACAGTACCATAAAAGTAGAGATTATGTTCCCAAAATATGAATAATAAATAATGAATAATAAATATGTATTCACTGTACAATACTAATCAACTGGGACAGCATTTGACAGTTTCAGATTAATAAAAGCTTAGATTAGAGAGGTTTAATTGCGACTGCTTTTTATGTTTTATATAATTTATCATAATTTCACTCTCTAATTAGAATATACAGTATTTATGTTAAGGAATACCTACAGTATAATGTTTTTGTGTTTTCCTTCTTTTTTTTCATCAACATCTTTTACTATTTATTTTTCATTCTGCCTCCACATTAAATGACACACCGTAGATAGTACCAGCATTTTTTTCTTATTTTGACCCGTCTTTTGGTCATTAGCACCAACACAGTATTTCCTCTTCCTGTTTTCACTGTGTATGTTATCACACTTCTTTCTTTTATACATAAAACTGAAAGGGTATTTTTCCCGTGATTTCTTATTTCCATTTCCTGAACACCCCAAGCTGCATTGACAAAGAGACAAATAATTATAATTACCGTACATAAATGGGACAATGTTTACAATGTTACATGAGACTGTACACACAACAAGCCATAATTATAATAATGGTAATAATACTGTAATAATATTAATAATAATAATAATAATAATAATAATAATAATAAGGATGTACTACATGTCAGTCTACCAAATTGTGAGAGATATGGTCTAGAGTAAAATATGCAAATAGTGTTGTGTGTTAAAGCCACATATGTACTGTATACACACACAGTACAGTATAGCACTTGATATAATGAGTACTGTATTCAAAATTTCTCATCCATTTTCTTCCAAGCAAATAGGATATAATTATTTATATATACTGTATCTACAGCGTCTCCTAAATTATATCTCGGGATTATAGGTGAATTTAATTATGTGAAGTATGAACTTGGTGTGGGTTCAAGTCCAATTTCCCATTACAGTATAAAGGCCTACATATATATATTTTTTTTCATATTCCTTAAAATATCCATAATTTTTTCATGTTTTTTTTTATTTCCCAACTGGTAAAAATGTTGGATAATTTGTCATGTTCTGGGTTCCTTTCTTCACTGAGCAACAAACAGGTACTTTAGTATAGTTGTCATTATTTTGGAAGGTGGGAGGAAGTTGTGATGATATTTCTCTGCCCAACATTATTTACTTTAACATTCTCTTATGTTTGCTTTCTCTCGTCATTATACCAGTAAGCATTATGATTATTCTGTGTCCTCATCCTATACTATATTATATAACTCATTAGTTCCTGCCTCTCCTTTCAACATGACAAAAGAAAAGAGGCCACAACTGCTGAATAATGGTGCTATAGATTGTGTCTCTTCCTGTTCTCATCACAATAGAACCTGCTATAGTGTTCAGTCAAGAGATTAATAATTGTATCCTACTGTAGCTAGTTCTTAAGACTGACTATGCAATGTACTGTACACACTTTCCTCTATTTAGGACCTTGTTATCGTGTATGAGATTTGGTTGGTTCTGATTCCTCCTGACTATGCCACAAAACAAACTCCTTCAATGTAGGTGTGTGTGTTTCATGGCAATGTTTGAAGGATTCACTCAAACCTCCAATTTTCTGACTACATCACTGGGTCCTTTAATTAATACAGAGCTGAGGCATACTGGCAGAAAAATACAATAATTCATTTAATAAAAGCTACCACATCCAGATTATACTCCTACTGTACTATGTTACTTATGGAACTATGTGTTAGTTAGGAAAGAAATAATAATAATAATATATGAAAGAAATTAAAGCCTTCTGTGTTTTAGGATGGCTGTTCTGTAGTTCCTTGAAAGTATGTGTGTGTGTATGTGTAATAGAACATTGCAATTTTTTAGATTATATTTAACATGCTGGGGACTTACTTTAGCATGTACTGTACTGCATTCATATTTATTACACTTATTGTACTGTTAATTACTATATTTCACCGCACAGTGCCTTATGGTTATTTACGTAGGAGAGAGAGAGAGTTAGTGTGATGTGCCAAAGTATGAATGTCAGTCAGGCTTAGTGATTGGGCCTCGTGTCCTGCTAGACCGCTTTGTTTTCCTTGTTATGTATATACTGTAGAATGAAATACAACGCACATGTAAATACAGTATCCTAAGAATGTAACATAAGTATACGCTACTATTAAGTACAGTATGATTTTAAAAGACAGTCCCATTTATTGTATGTACAGTATGTATGTACTGTACTGTATGTCTGTATGCATGTATGTAATTTCAGGTTTGTCTATTTCCTGTGCCATGTATGTCTGTATGCATGTATGTAATTTCAGGTTTGTCTATTTCCTGTGCCAAAATAATCAACCACATTGTTGTTGTTGTATTATGAAAGTAGTATTGTTGAAGTTGTAAATATAATAATTGCTGAGAGTACACAATGCTTATGTACTCTAGTTATAACCTTACTAATTTTATGATAGCAACAGGAGGTTTATTTTTACAATAGTTTAATTAATAATTCATGTATTGTATGATAAGTGTATTTTAGAGAGTTGTAGAGGTTAGGTCAGAGTTTTTTTGTTTGTTTTTTAATTAAGGGGGGTCGATCATTTAATTTATGAGTGAATACAAAGGCTATGATTCCTCCAAACCATGCATGCAACAATATAAACTTCATTCACATATAATGAGGTAAATTGCTTCCTGGTATTGTTTAGAGGAATCTGTAGCCCTCCAATTCACCCTTAACAAAAATTATTCCCTTAATTAAGTGGGATAATATAGTGTTGGTAAATCTGGAGCAACTGATTCCTCCAAACTATTCCAAGCAACATTATTTTTGTCAACATGGCACTGTTCCCTGGCATACTTTGGAGGAATCAAAGTACTCGAATGTACCAAAAGTATTCTATCTGTTTAAGGACCCTGTATTCGTGTATGAAAACTGGAGGCTTCGGATTCCACCTGATCATGCCACGAAACAAGTCTCTTCCATATAGGTGTGTGTTTCGTGGCAATATTTGAAGGACTCATTTATCTCCAATTTTCTGACTACATCACAGGGTTCCTTAATTAATAATGTGACCTTTATATAGACAATGACCTATTCTAGTGTTTGGTCAGTTGTATTTTGTAGGAATTCTTATATTTTTTGGTCTGTAACATCAAGTTTTTTTGGCACTAAACTTGTAATTGTTTTATCCTCTGTAAAATGAAAATTGTTAAGATATAAATGTTGATTGATTTCCATATCCATCCCTAACATATTTCATCACTACACACACACACACACATACTCTCTCTCTCTCTCTCATAAACACACACACACACACACTCTCAGACACTAATACATTCTCTCTGACACTATAATAACTCTCTCTCTCTCTCTCTCTAATACATCTGACTTTACCGACATACTGTACATACATTAGTGTAATCTGGCCTTTTAAACCATCTCTACCTCCACCCCCACACCCCATTTACTCCCTCTCCCCTCCCCTACCCCCCTTTACTCCCTCTCACCTCCCTTCCCCTACCAACATTACTCCCTCTCCCTCTTCCCTCCCCTAAAATTCATCTCCTCCCTCTCCCCTTCTTCCCTTTACTCCCTCTCCTTCCCTCTCCTTCCTCTCCCTCCCTCTCTCCAATACTTCATCTCCCTCTCTCTCCCTTTCTTCCTCTCTCTCCCTCTCCCTCTCTTCCATTACTCCCTCTCCCTCCCTGGCCACGCGCCTTGATGGCTACCGTCTGCCAGGTGAGGGGGATGGGAGGGGTAGAGTAGATAAGGTGAGATAGTATGCATTAGCGTGACGAGGGGGAGCGTCGAGCCCTCTCATAAATCTCTCTCTCTCTCTCTCTCTCTCTCTCTCCATTGACAATTTTTTTCCTCTCTTTCCACTGATAAATTTCTCTCTCCACTAGTAAATTTTCCTGCCTCTCTCTCTCTCTCTCTCTCTCTCTCTCTCAGGCTTCTCCAACCAAGAATTTATTATTGTGTGAAATTCCCACTGGCTGCTCAAGAAACATTAAGTACAATACTATATTATCAATACTACTGTATACTGTACTAATCTACCAAAACAATGTGTGTGTATGGGTGAGTCATAATTATAGGCCTATACATTTTTATGGTGAATGTGTGTATGTATGTGTGTGTGTGTGTGTCATATTTATACATTGTTATGCTGAGTGTGTGGGTGTTTATATGTGTATGTGGGTGTGTCATATTAATTCATTGCTATGCTGAGTGTGTGGGTGTTTATATGTGTGTGTGTGTGTGTCATATTTATACATTGTTATGGTGAATGTGTGGGTGTTAATATGTGTATGTGGGTGTGTCATATTAATTCATTGCTATGCTGAGTGTGTGGGTGTTTATATGTGTGTGTGTGTGTCATATTTATTCATTGTTATGGTGTGTGTGTGGGTGTTTATATGTGTGTGTGTGTGTGTCATATTTATTCATTGTTATGGTGTGTGTGTGTGTGTGTGTGTCAAGGAACGGACATGCACCTCCTCCTCTAGTGGGGCGGGGCCGGATACTGACTCCGCCCCGTGAGTGACGTAGGGGGCGGAGCCAGGCCACTACGGTTGGTATGCCGCTATTGCTGCTGTATGTATGTATGTAAGCAAGAAAGAAATATTTATAGTATTTACGATGACCACGTGATATACCGGTACGATGGATATGTTGCACCGTTTAATGTTCTTGAATATAGAGTCCATTGTCACTCAACATTAATAAACATAAAAAAAGGAACTCATTTTCTACATTTATAATTCTAAACACATGTTGGAAGATTCACACATAATTTATTTAATAAGATAATGATAAGAAAACCCAGTGTGAGTCATTCCTTCCCCCCCTCCTCCCCTCAGCTATATGACCTCGGTGTTGGGGTGCCAAATATCTATCAATCAATCAATCAATCATCATCGATCGACTGAAGCACCAAGCAATGAAGTATTTATTAAGTAAGGTATACCTGGATATTTTTTTCTATCTGCCTTGAGAATGTAGAAAGTGTAGATGGACTGTACACTCGCGATCCAAAATTTGTATCCAGGCTTGCTTCAAATACCCTGATTTTTTTTTTTATTATCATTAATTAGAATACCCTGATCTAGTATTGATTAATTAAGGAGGAAATTCGGTGTTGGTAAATTTGGAGCAACAGAATCCACCAAACTATTTCAAGCAACAGATCACCATTATGTTTGCCCCTATGGTCCTGTTTCCTAGCATACTTTAGGGGAGTCAAGGCACTCCAATGTAACAAAAGCTAATTACCACCTTAAGAGTCTCACTGAATCGAGACAATGGAGCTTCAAATGTGTTGGTTGCTTCGTTTTGACTCACTGTATGGCATGTCTCGTTTATCTTATCTAATGAATCTTTATTTTATTTTATTTTCATTGTGGTTTCTTATATATCAACATTAGCTTCTAGTTTTGTTTACTATAATATTTTGATAAGTAAAATTCCAACATATATAAATGGCATTAATTCAAGATGTAATAATAATATTCTATCCGAGTCAGACCACGAGACGAAACCTGCTGCTGCAGTCCGAACGAAACCCCACCATCGACCACAACACAACAACAACTCACACCGACGACAACAACAACAGCAGAGACCAACCCAATCCAATCCAGGTAAAGGAGAAGAGAGGCAAGTGTAGGAGGAGGTCCCCAACACAACACCACAACAACAACACTATATAGGCAAGTATAGGAGGTCCCCAACACAGCACCACAACAACAACACTATATAGGCAAGTATAGGAGGTCCCCAACACAACACCACAACAACAACACTATATAGGCACGTATAGGAGGTCCCCAACACAGCACCACAACACTATGGCAAGTATAGGACGTCCCCAACACAGCACCACCACGACTACACTATGGTCACACACACACACACGACACGACCTCGACTGTCTCACTGCCTGCCGCCACCCTTCCTCTTCTCTCTTTTATTCCTGCTGCTCTATCGTGGTAAGGGTAAAACAAAGATACGATAATTGCTATAAATGGAGTGAGTACGATAGTGGAATAGTGATAGTTGGAGTCCCCTGCTGCTGCTCCCCTAAAATAATGTGATTGTCCTATCTTACACACACACACACACACACACACAGGCACACACACGTCACCAGAGAAAACGGAACAAGGGACACTATGCTATGACTGATGTGGTTAGTGAATCCTCCAAACAATACATACCACGAAACACTCACTACCCATACTGAAGGAGCCTGTTTCGTGGCATAGTCAGGAGTAATCAGAAGCCTCCAAGTTTCATACTATGTTGTGAGTATAGGAGGACCCTTCACTGACCTCGTTTCATTTCTGTGTTTTGTTTTTTCAGGTCACGGTATATAGAGTGTTGTGGGTCCCATGCACTTGACCTCTCTTATTACGATTATCACAATGGGTAGAAAACAATAATCTGTGTTGATCTTATATGTGAAGGAGAATTAAGATAATTTCAAAACCACTACTCACTAAAATTTGGAAAGTAAATTGATTATATAAATAATTTTGTGTATATCATATGTGTAGTGTGTGTTTGTGTAATAATAAAGCTTGGAATAAGTAGCCTAGTAAATAAAGGAAATGAAAGAACAGGTGAATGATAGACAAAAATAGAAGAGATTCACAACGAGGAGTGGGTAATTTAATAAGTTTGGGATGGCAACCTGATTTTTAACTCGATAAAGTCAATGGAATGGCTCCTTTCACAAATTAAGGAACCCTGTGCATGATGTAGTTAAAAAAAATTGGAGGTAATTGAGTCCTTCAGATACTGCTGAGAAACACACACACCTATAATGGTAGGAGCTTGATTGTTTCGTGGTATAGTCAGGAGGAATTAGAAGTCAACAATCCTCATCCATGATCACAGGGTCCTTAAGGCCAAGTGAAGGGACTTTTTTTACGTCGTGGATGCAACAACTCGTATTTTTTGTGAGTATGGGGAGTGGATAATTTCGTGGATACCATTCTGTCTTTATTTTCTATGCATACATACATACATGACATACACGATAACATACATTCTGTACATACATACATGCATACATACATATATGACATACACGATAACATACATTCTGGAAATACATGCATACATACATACATGGCATACACTATAACATCATACATGCATACATACATACATACATACATGACCCCACAACGGGAAACAATGATAAGAAGATAAGGAGAGAGAATAATACTAGTGTACAAAAGATATGATACGATATCAACACACACACACACACACAGGGCGGGTTGGGCTAATCTCGGGTAATCTAAACTCCCAGATCGATACAGAAAAATGCACCTCCAAGATGTTATTTTGGAGTGAGAGAATGGGAATGTATAGGGGCTGATTAGGGTGTGTGTGTGTGAATTAGGGTACACCTCACCCTTTTGATTTGAGTGGTGTATAGTTTAGCAAGGACCCTTTATACACACACACACATACACATATATACGGAGGCTGCGTGTGTGTGTGTATGTATGTTTGTATGTGTCGATCCTGTAGGAAGGACGTAGGTAGATATGATAGTGTATCGGCGTGATATTACCTTTATCTGTCCCCCCTCTGAACGACACCACCACTAACTTACCTTTACCTTTCCAGTGACGAGGAGTTAGTGGGTGAGGAAGAGGAGGAGGAGGGAGCTGAGTACCCATACATTATATACATACACACACACACACCTAGCGAGAAACGAACGATACGAGACATGCAGGGAAGAGGAGGAGACGACGAAGGCGGCGACGGTGGAGGTGTAGACGGCGACGGAGGTGTTAATATTGTGGGAATGAAAACACAACAACAACATCAACAACAACCACAACAACAACAACCACGACAACAACATCAACAACCACAACCACCACCATAACAACAATAATATGAACAACACAGGGACTGCCGCTTCTCAAAACTCCCTCACGCTACGGTATATTATTATTATTTATAGAAGATGGGAGTGTGGATAAATATTTCGGTTCCGGGTTGACTGACTGACTGGTTGGCTGATGGTGAGGAAATTTTACGTTTATTGTATTGTTTGTATTTATTTATTTATTTTATTTTATTTACTTTAGTTTTTCTTTGTGGTGGATTTTTTTTTTTTTTTTTTAGTGGTTAATTAAGGACTCAGTTTTTGAATGGAGAGAAAGAATATGAAATTTTAAAAGAGTTAAATGGAGAGAAAGAAGACAAAAGAAAAAGAAAAGAGTTAGATAGAGAGAAAAAAGATGATGATGATGATGATGAAAAGAGTTGGATGGAGAGAAAGAAGAGGAAGAAAAGAAAGAGTTGGATGGAGAGAAAAAAGAGGAAGTAAAAAAATAGTTAGATGAAGAGAAAGAAGAGAAAATATTTGCATGTTTAATTAAGCTGGGGTCTCTATCCTTCCTTAAATTCATTCCCTTTCATGGTTATAGTGATGGTGATGGTGGTAATAGTGATGGTGGTGATGGTGGTAATAGTGATGGTGACGGTGTTGGTGACGGTGTTGGTGATGATGGTGGTAATGGATATAGTGATGGTGATGGTGGTGACGTGGTGGTATCATTACGTATTATGATGAAGAGAAATTTCCTTCCTTCCTTCACGTTAATTGATGGTGATTATGGTGTTATAGTGATGTGGTTAATTGATGGTGTATGGTGATGGTGTTATAGTGATGTGGTTCGTTACTCGTGTTGTTGAAGTGAGAATGTGATTGTTTTTGATGGAGAGGATGTGATGGTTTTGTAGAGCGTGGACTGGATATGGCCTTCCAGACGACAGGCGTATGTGTGTGTGTGTGAGTAGACGACAGGCGTATGTGTGTGTATGTGTGAGTAGACGACAGGCGTGTGTGTGTGTGTGTGTGTAGACGACAGTTGTGTGTATATGTGTGTGTGTCAGATAAGCCAGGTGAACACTTGAGTATATGAAAGTTCATTTGATTATTGAAAACTCCCCATTGTGTGTGTGTGTGTGTGTGTATAACTGCTGAAATATCCTCCATCTATGTATGTATGATATTATATATATGTATGTACGTATGCGTGTACCTACTACTGAGATATCCCACATGTGTACCTTCTGAAATATATCCCACACACATGTACGTACAGTTGTGGACATGATAAACACACACATACACTTGAGATGGGACCCCTCAATGCAAGTATAAGTAACTGTTGTGGGCTAATGAATTGGAGGTTTTTGGAGCACACGTAGCCCTCCAAACTCTATCACAAAACAAACACGTCTCTATTAGTCTTATGTATGTATGTATGTGGAAAGATTTTGTTGCTTGGGATATTTTGGAGGAATCAAAGCCCACGGCAGGTTATATTGGGGTTGGGGAGGAGTTGGGGTTGGGGGGTTGGGGTTGAGGGGGTGCCTCTTCAAATCCAGGAACACATAGTTTTTTCACTATACTGGAGTGCCACTTAAGAACTCGACTATAGTGCCTTATACAGTATACTCATGGTGCCACACACACACACACACACTCTCTCTCTCTCTCTCTCTTCCTTTTTCATTTTCTCTTTCTTTTCATTTTCACTTTCTGTCTGCCTGTCTGTCTCTCTCTCTCTCATTCTCTTTCACTTTCTCTTTCTCTATCTATCCATCTATCTATATGTGTATATGTGTGTGTAATACTAGTGAGGAGAAAGTCTATAATAATAATTACTCTATTATTCACTGATCCACAAATAAGAAAAAAAAATAATTAAAAATACGAGTTTTATTTATTTATTTCACTCAAGAAGGTCTTAGAGTGGAAAGTAAGTAAGCAAGATGGCGGATGTAACACGTGACACTATATATATATATATATATATATATATTTTTTTTTTTTTATGAGCCAAACTGTCGGGAAATGCCATTGATATAAGCCTCATTTTTAGGTTTATAGGTGGGATTTTCAGGCATATTAAATTTAGTTCCCTTTTATTGTGGGTAACTGTGACAAGAGGAGGAGGAGGAGAGAGAGGAGAGAAGGAGGAGGAGGTAGAGAAGGGGGAGAAGGGAGAAAGAGGAGGAGGAGGAGGAAGGGGGTGGGAGAAAGGAGAAGGAGGAGGAGAAGAGGAGTAGAGTGGAGAGAGGGAGAAAAAGAGAAGGAGAGAGGGAGAGAGAAGGAGGAGGAGGAAAGGAAGAGGGAGAGGAGGAGTAGGACGAGTAGAGAGAAGGAGAAAAAGAGAAGGAAGAGAGGGAGAGAGAAGGAGGAGGAGGAAA
Source organism: Petrolisthes manimaculis (assembly GCA_034508575.1). Taxonomy (NCBI): domain Eukaryota; kingdom Metazoa; phylum Arthropoda; class Malacostraca; order Decapoda; family Porcellanidae; genus Petrolisthes; species Petrolisthes manimaculis. The sequence goes on along the minus strand of JAWZYT010006284.1, from coordinate 15,466 downwards.
GTATGAGGAGTCGGGTGGAATAGTGGGTATCAAGTGGTAGTAGTGTTGGTAGTGGTAGTAGTAGTAGTAGTGGTAGTAGTGTTTGTGTTGGAGTCTGTCTTTATCAGTTCCTTCAACCTTCGTCCTCGTGTCTTCATTATTTATCGTTCACAGTTATGGATCTCAAACACTCACAAACAAACTATGATAATAATATGATAAATAATAACAACATATAAACAAACAATAATAATAATAATAATAGTAATAAAATATGAATAGGGAGGAAAGCTGCAATATTATTTCTTTATCAATTTATTTATTTCATTATTTTAATTGATACAGTTTTATATTTGTGTAATCAACATATTATATTTTTATCAACATTACATTTAGTGTAGGTCGATGAGGTCTATATAACTTTATTTTTTTCACTTTTGTTGCATTAATTGGAGTGTCATGATTCCTCCAAAGTATGCCAGGAAACATTGCAGCGCAGGACCATATGAACCAAAAAAAATAATGGTGTTCTGTTGCTTGGAATATTTAAGTTTGGAGGAATCTGTAGTTACTCTAGATTTTATAGTCAATGCAGAAAATTGGAGGTTAGTGGGTCCTTCAAACATTGCCACGAAACACACACACATTGAAGGAGCTTGTTTCGTGGCATTGTCAGGAGGAATCAGAAGCCACCACCAGGAGAGATATGTACACTGTTGCATGATATAGATATAACTGGAGCAATTGATTCCTCCAAACTACTCCACGACACCTTACAATATAAAAAAATATATGTTAATCTTTCTGGTCCTGTTTCCTGGCATATATACTTAGGAGGAAATAAAAACCCCAAACTGCAATTAATGTACCAAAAGTATAGATATATTATTCTATTACTGGAAATATTATAGATTGAGCGACACAGCAGATGTGGGCTTATAAGTCGAGTGATAAGACGATAACGGGGCCTGATAAGAGAGGGAACCTTGTTTACTGAATACTCGAGGCTGATACGACCCTATACCAGTCCATGGCTAGAATGGTCAACCTTAATACACAGGACAGTAAGGTTCAATATATATATATACATAGGCACAGGGTAGTAAGGTCATATATACACACACACACACACAGGCCAGTAAGATTCAATACACATACACACACACACAGGCCAGTAAGATTCAATATACACACACACACACACACATGGCAGTAAGATTCAATATACACACACACACACAGGCCAGTAAGATTCAATACACATACACACACACACAGGGCAGTAAGGTCTAGTGTATATATATACACACAAACATACACACAAACATACACTCACACATGCCTACCCTAAATACCCAGGGAAATAAGGACCAACATCGTCACACACACACACACACACACACACACACACACACACACACACACACACACACACACACACACACACACACAGGTGCCTTATCGCTCTCTCTATCCGCCCTTGTGTCGTTCTCGCTCGCACACACACACACACACCGATAAGAGTCATTGGTTTGACAAATATAAAGGTTATTATTTATCAGCGATGTACGGGAGTGTGACCCCTAAAGACACCACGACCACAACCACAGAGGGAAGGTATAACACTGGTGACTGAATGAGGAGGAGTGGGGGGGGGAGTGATGGTGTGTCCCTATTGGTTTGGGGTTGGGGGTGGCTTGGTTTGGTTTGGTTAGGTATGGTTTGGCTTGGTTTGGGTTGGTCTGCCTTAGTTTGGTTAGGTATAGTATTGTCTGGTTTGGTTAGGGTTGGTTTAGTTTGGCTAGGTATGGTTTGGTTTGGTTAGGTATAGTATGGTTTGACTTAATTTGGTTAGGTTTCGTTTGGCTTAGTTTGGTTTGGGTTGGTTTGGTTTGGTTAGGTATAGTATGGTTTGGGTTGGTCTGGGTTGGTATAATTTGGTTTGAGGTTAACTTGGACAGCCACAATACATACACGAGGTTACAAAGGAGTCTCCTGTGAATACTGTATTCTACCTGCTGTCTACTCTCTCTCTCTGCCTTTAGTACACCTGTCCCTTCTTCCATTATCAGATACAGGTCAGGGCACGTGAAACAGACACAGGTAGGGACACATGAAACAGAGACACACCTGTAATGGGGACACTCACTGATCATTGAATGAGACTGTGTTGTGTTTATGAAAAGCAGCATCCTATTCTACACTTACTTACTTACCTATACAAACATACACTCACACATGCCCTCAACTGTACATACGTGATATATATATATATATATATATATATATATATATATATATATATATATATATATATATATATATATATATATATATATATATATATATATATTTACTGACCTATCACAATCATTAGAAAGAGTTTTGATTATCGTAGTGTAAGATTGTATAGATTAGCGAGTGTATTATAACTTTTTTCGTCCGCGACTGTACCCACACACACACAAGAAACACACACACACACACACACACACTACTTCCTTCCGTACGGCCGCAGGAAGGAAAGTGTCTATAGGGAGGGAGGTGCCCGACCCGTGACCTGCTGAGCTACTCACCTACCTACCTACCTACTTACCTACCTACCTATCTACCTACTTACCTCCCTCCCTACCTATTCACCTACCTATCTGCTTACCTACCTTTCCCTTCCACCATATACCTACCTGATGGATGCCCACTCTTTCTCCCTACTTACTTACCTACCTACCTACCTGTTGGATGCCCACTCTCCAACCAACCAAACACACACATACATACATACATACCCCCTCACCCCACTCACCTGTCTCTCCCTCCCTCCCTGCCTCCCTCACCAACCAACCAACCAACCCAACACACACATACTGTACATACCCCCTCCCTCACGGCCTCCCCCCACCCTCACCCCCACCACCACCACCACCACCAGGGCATTGTTTAGTCACCGGCACTCCTGATCCGTCGCCACGCCAGCCAACAAGCCCCCATCCATCAGCTCCCCTCGTCAGCGTCGCCTTCTGCAGGTTAGAGAACACACAAACATACATATACTCAATCATTCCAATTTTTTTTCTGTTCTGTGCATGCATGGGATTTTCGACTCTTTTCCAATTGTAGTTAGTGTTCGGGAGGGGGGGGGGTCTCCATGTGATGTGTGTGTGTGTGTGTGTGTCCCATCCATGCACGTTCCAGGGAGGTTCCAGAGGTAGTGAGTGAGTGAGTGGACTGATTATCCCTCTAGACCTTCTGCATGGAAAGATTAGTGTTTTTTTATCACTAACTTTATCTCAGTGGGTATATAATGATTATTTCCTGGATACCGCTAAACTGATTCCCGCTATCGGCACTATCATAGCCTTAGCACACACTATAATCTTATCTCATTCAACTTCTCGCATTCGACCACCAAACCTATAATATTTTGCCTGCCTGGAAGGGGAAGAGGAATGTATATATAGGCCGGGTCCCGGGGCAAGCAAAGTGAGAACGAGACGGTGCGAGGTGTATGGAATAATGGCTCCCACACTCAGACCAACCAGCCAGCAATCACTTGTAGCTGTCTGCATGGCTGGCACACACACACACTCTCTCTCTCTCTGCTACACTATATACTGTACACACTACCACATACTCACAGCTACACAAAACACTGCTATACTCTCTCTCAACTACACTAAACACTACCATGCACACACTCACAGCTACACAAAACACTGCCACTCTCTCCCAACTACACAAAACACAACCACACTCTCTCCCAATTACACAAACCAACATTACTATACTCTCTTCCAATTATACACTTCTCTAACACCTTCTCCTTCGTCCTATTAGGTCTTCTTTCTGCCTCTTCAATTCATTCTTCACTTACCACACTCACAACTAATAATATTATCTCTTATGGGGGATTATCATTGACTCTGAGGTGTGCTGCTGATGCCTCCAGAGTATGCCAGGAAACATGGATATCACTTTAGTAGTATAAGAATAGTGGGACCTGTCTGTTTTGTTGCATGCATCATTCAGGAGGCTACATTTCACAGACACCAATGTATGTGCCAGGAAACAGCTGGACCACATCAACAAACACAAACAATGGTGACTCGTTGCATGGAGGAATAGTATGCATGAAGGAATAGTTTGCATGGAAGAATAGTTTGCATGGAGGAATAGTTTGCATGGAGGAATAGTTTGCATGGAGGAATAATACAGTTGCTCCTGATTTATACTAACACTATCTGAAATATTATCCTCCTTAAATTGTAACACATTCATAATAATTATAGGCTATATAGTTAGTGTTCAGGTCTTTCTCTCTTAACTATTTTATGTCTATATCATTGTGTTCTGTTGGTAAATAATAATATAACTGATAAGTAGCTTTTTGGTGCTTATAATTATTAAACTACGGTATTAAATGCATAGATACAACAGATTGGTATATTGAAAAAAATATATATATATATACAGGGTGTCCGGAATTTTTTGCCCGAAAATTTGGCAAATGCATGCTTTATTAATTCTGAAAAGAAAATACTCTATTGATATGATTTTTTTTATCGTATATAGCTTTCTGCGTTTACTTCTGCCTATCGTTGCATGATGATTTTACACTCTGGATGACTGAAGATTTTTTTTTTTTCATTGATAATTTGCTTGGATTTTAATTGACTATAAAATTAATACTCGTACACTCTATTTACTTATTGACTGCTTGTATGCTTCTATGGACAGTAAAGGTGAGAGGGTTCCATTCATTATTTTAGGTCTGTTGAATTCAATGGAGCATGTGGACCTGTGTGTGTGTGTGTGTGAGAGAGAGAGAGTCTGTGTGTGTGTATGTGTGTGTGTGTGTGTGTGTGTGTGTGTGTGTGTGTGTGAGAGAGAGAGAGAGAGAGAGAGTCTGTGTGTGTGAGAGAGTGTGTGTGTATATGAATGACTATGTGTATGAGAGAGAGAGTGTGTGTGTATGACTGTGTGTATGTACATGTATGAGAGAGAGTGTGTGTGTCTCTGTGTATGTGTGTGTGTGTGTGTGTGTGTGTGAGTGTGTGTTATCAGTACCAGTGATGGGGAGTGTCAGCTGCTTGGCTTGTATACAGATTCAAACCTTCATACACAAATTAACAAATAAGTGAAGGCCAACCCACCACTTTTATTGTCCTCTGTCAGAATGGGAAATGACTCCTTATCTTTGAAATGGAGTTTGATACAGCGTTTACTCTGTGTGTGTGTGTGTGTTTGAGAGGGAGAGAGAGAGAGAGAGTGTGTGTGTCGAGGTACCTACATAATAATAATAATAATAATAATAATAATAATAATAATAATAATAATAATAATAATAATAATTATAATAATAACAATAATAATAACAATAACAATAACAATAATAATAATAATAACAATAATAATAACAATAACAATAACAACAATAATAATAATGTTGATGTTTAGTACTCGTCTTTTATCAACTAATGTATGGGCTAGTTCTAGTCAGTACAAGGGTTAGATCTATGGGTTGGTCTTCAAGGTGGGGGTGGGGGGGGGAGGGGGGTTTATTAGAGCGACAGGTAAAATCAAAATGGCGGCGTGCAAGGGGTTGGTTGGTGTGTTGGTTGGTTGCAGGGGCGGGTGGATGAGTAATGTGTTCTGTATGTGTGTTGGTTGCATTCTTTGGGTGATACATACATACATACATATAAACTACATGCATACATACCAAGTTGCACAAACACACACACACACTACGCTCATTATACATATACATACGCACACATACACTGCTCACACATTCATTCATACATACATACATATACCAAGCTGCACACACACACTGTTCACACACACACTGTTCACACACACACACACACATCACGCTGCACACACACACATCACGCTGCAGACACACACACACACACACACACATTACATACTGGTGGTGTTGTTCACTGTACCCTACACTCACCTCTCGGATACAACAACAACAACACACCTCCCGCTGCTCTCCTCCTCATTCTATATCTATAGGTAATAATACACTATTATTATAACATGTAGCCTATATATATACACTGTGTAATTTATATAGTATAGTCTTTGTAGTCTTCTTTCAGTTCCTAAGGGAGGTTGGGGGGGTGTCATGTGGTTTTTATTCATTTTAAGGGGGTCATTTCACTTTTGTTACATTGGAGTGCCTTGATTCCTCCAAAGTATATGTATTGAATGGCCAGGAAACAGGACCATGGAGATATAACAAACTTAATGGTCTTTTGTTGTTGTTGTTGCTCGGAATTATTATAGTTTGGAGGAAAATCAGTTGTTCCAGATTTACCAGCACAAAATATCTGAAATAATATTGGAGGTAAATGAGTCCTTCACTTATTGCCTCGAAACACACACACACACACACACACACACACACACACCTATATAGAAGGAGCTTGTTTCGTGGCATAGTCAGGTGGAATCATAAGCCTCCAATTTTCATAAGCACGATCACAACTTGGAAGGTTATCGATTCCTCCAAACTATATATGCCAGGAAACAGAACCCCTCCATATGACATTTTTCCAGTTTGGAGGCCTACATTGACTCCATAGGCCTACTGACCACAAAAATGATCAGAAGAGTGAAAATAATGGTGTTCTGTTGCTTGGAATAGTTTGGAGAATTCAGTTGTTCCAATCCCACTTAATTAAAGGTGAATTAGAAGGTTAATTAATGATGAGGTGAATGGGAAATTATTATCTGTGTCGTGTAAAAAATTGTGGGGCTACTAATTCCTCCAAACTATGCCAGAAAACAACAAATCACCTCAATGTTACTAATAGGGGATCTATTGTTTCGTGGCATATATAGTTTGGAGGAATCAATAGACTTTCCAAATTCACCAACAATAGAATCTCCCCTTAAGGACCCTGTGATCGTGTGTGAGACTTGGTGGCTTCTGATTCCTCCTGACTATGCCACGAAACAAGCTCCTTCTGTATGTAGGTGTAGGTGTGTGTGTTTCGTGGCAATGTTTGAAGGACTCACTAACCTTCAATTTTCTGACTACATCACGGGGTCCCTTAATTATTACTGCCTTGGAGGAAATGGAGTGTTTGGGTCCTACATCTCCTACTTTTTTTATCATATTTATCTCGTCTTTCTTCAACTTATGTATGGGGGTCTTGAGGTCTTTGGGGGGGAGGGGGAGGGGGTCTTCTTTTAGCCTCATATGTTGTGTGTGTGTGTGTGTTTATAATTGTGTGTTAACGTGTGTGTGTGTTTATAATTGTGTGTTAACGTGTGTGTGTTTATTTATATATGTGTGTGTGTGTGTGTTTATATATGTATGTGTGTTAACGTGTCTGTGTGTGTGTTTGTGTTTAAAAGAGTATGTGTGTTAATGTATGTGTGTGTGTGTGTGTGTGTGTGTTTATATATGTATGTGTGATAATGTGTGTGTGTCTAAGTATTTGTGAGTGAGTGACATTACTCTTACATACACCCTTCCTTCCTGGTCCCAATATATAGGCTATCTCCTCCATACACACAACACATTAATAAATCTTTTAGATATATAAACACACAGTAGCATCTCATCACCTCTACGATTTACTCTCTATATCTTTACAGCAGGTGATTAGATGGTGTGGGTAATCAGATTAGATGAAGGCTATCTCCACCATCACCATCATTTAAAAGAGGATAAAGGGAAAGAGACGAGTGTTTATAAGTTGATTTTGAGACTGACAGGGGCTACGAGTATACTTGTGAGAATGTGGGTGCTTGCATGATGTGGATGATGATGATGTTTGGTGTATTGCATGCAGATGGTAGTAGTTGTAGTTGTTATTGTTGTTGTTGTTGTTATAGTAGTAGTTGTTGTTGTTGTTATAGTAGAAGTAGTAGTAGTAGTAGTTGTTGTTATAGTAGTAGTAGTAGGAATGGTTATAGTAGTAGGAATTGTTATAGTAGTAGTAGTAGTAGTAGTAGTAGTATACACATGCATGCTCTACACAACCATCGTATACCCGGTACCAACACTATGCATGCTTGCTTGATTGCTGTCCCTCCCTCCTCTTTGTCTCCTCCTCACTGTTGTTATTTTGGTTATTGTTATTATTATTGTTATTTTTATTTTTATTATTATTTTTATTATTATTATTATTATTGTTATCATTTTTTAAAGTCGATACAGTGGAAAACAAACAAACAAATAAATACACAAAATAATAAACAAACACGTGACGTCATATATTGGTTAGTTCATTGTTAACTCACAATAGACAATATGTATGATAAAACCACATACATACATACACACATACATAACAATACATCATAGCTTACTCACTGGGTCAATAACAAAACAAAGTCTCTCTCTCTCTCTCTCTCTCTCTCTCTCTCTCTCTCTCTCTCTCTCTCTCTCTCTCTCTCTCTCTCTCTCTCTCTCTCATACATAAGGTCACGTGGTTCGAAACTTGTATAGAACAGATGAACAACGTATCGTATAGTAGAGAGAAGGACGGAATGGAAATAAAGGAGAGAAGAAGATAAAGAAAAAGAATTACAGAATGAAGGAAGAAGGTAGAATGAAAGAAAAAATACAGAATGAAGGAAGAAGTCAGAAGGAAAGAAAAATATAGAATTGAGGAAGAAGTCAGAACGAAAGAAAAATATAGAATTGAGGAAGAAGACAGAATGAAAGAAAAATACAGAATGAAGGAAAAAATACAGACTGAAAGATAAATACAGAATGAAAGAAGAAGTCAGAATGGAGGAATGAAAGGAAATAATTATAATAGATATTTATGTTGAGACGAATAAGAAATGGAATGAAATAATTAAGGGGGAAGGTATAGTTTGCATGGGCATTTTTGGAGATAATAATTCCTCCAAACTATTCCAAGCAACAGAACACCATTATTTGTGTTAATCTGGTCCTGTTTCCTGGGATACTTTGGAGGAATCAAGGCACTCCAATGTATGTACCAAAAGTATACTCCCCCCCTTAATTAAGAGGAGATATTTTATTGTTGGTGAATTGAAAGGCTGATTAATATTGATTGCTCCTAACTTGGTCAGAAAACACACGACTGCAATGTTACTTATACAGGTGTCTGTTTCTTAGCATATAGTTTGGAGGAATCAGAGACCCTCCAATTCTGTGTGTGTGTGTTTTCTTTATTAGTACCTGTGTGTGTGTGTGTGTGTTTTCTTTATTAGTACCTGTGTGTGTGTGTGTGTGTGTGTGTGTTTTCTACTAATCCGTATGTGTGTGTTCTGTAATAATCCCTTTGTGTGTGTGTGTGTATGTGTGTGTTCTACTAACCCTGTGTGTGTGTGTGTGTTATACTAATCCCTGTAATGAATGTGTGTAAGTGTCGGTTTGAGTGAAGTGAGACTCTTATCAATCCGTGGCGTCACCTCACCTCTTCTCTCCTCTCCTCACATCACCTTCCTCACTTCTCCTCACCTCTTCTCTCCTCTCCTCACATCACCTTTCTCACTTCTCCTCACCTCTTCTCTCCTCTCCTCACATCACCTTCCTCACTTCTCTTCACCTCTTCCCTCCTCTCCTTACATCACCTTACCTCTTCCTTCTCACTTCTCCTGCCTCACCTCACCCATCCTCTTCTCATCTCTTCTCTCCTCACCTCTCCTGGCTGCCCCCCCCCCCCCCCATCACACTATAATTCTCTTCATCACACAGGCCCCCCTAATTAAGACGAAATTATATTATTGATGAAATGAGTGGTTAATTAATTACTCCAAAATACACCACGAAACACAAATCCTTCAACAACAACAACAACTCTTTTCTCTCTCTCTCTCCCTCTCTTTCTCTTTCTGTCTGTGTGTGTGTGTGTGTGTGAGAGAGAGAGAGAGAGAGAAATAGATGGTAGAGTGTGTGAGAAAGGGGAGTTTTATACAATACAGGGAGAAACTAGTGTGTGTGTGTGTGTGTGTGTGTGTGTGTGTGTGTGTGTAGGGGGGATAAGGGTGGTGTTAGGTAGGGAGGAGGGGGGGGGGGGGGAGGGAGTAACTGCATGTATGTGTGTCGAGGGTGGACGGAAGAGGCTCAGTGAGGAAAACTGTGATGGCGGAAGGAAGTAAGAGGAGAGAAAGTGAGTGTATGTAGGGAGAGCAAGAGTGTGTGTGTGTGTGTGTGTGTGTGTGTGTGTGTGTGTGTAGGGAGAGCGAGAGAGAGTGTGTGTGTGTGTGTGTGTGTGTGTGTGTGTGTGTGTGTGTGTGTGTGTGTGTGTGTGTGTGTGTGTGTGTGTGTGTGTGTAGGGAGAGCGAGAGTGTGTGTGTGTGTGTGTGTGTAATTGAGGGGGTTGTAAGGTGTTGTTAATTCTGGAGCTACTGATTCCTCCAAACTATTCCAAGCAACAACAGGCCATTATTATTTGTTGTGTTCGTGTGGTCCTGTTTCCTGTTGGTGGAATTAAGGACCCTGTGATTCGTGTATCAAAAAAATTGGAGGCTTCTGATTCCTCCTGACCATACCACAAAACATGCTCCTTCCATATAGGTGTGTGTGTGTGTGTGTGTGTGTGTGTGTGTTTCATTAGGTTAGGTTAGATTATATTGAGTAGAGGTTAGGTTAGGTTAGGTTATGTTAGAGTGGAGGGTTTTTGTGGATGTTAACACCTGGGCGTCATATCTGGTTTGTAGGTTGGAGTTCCTGGTTCGAATTTACCCACCTGTACTACGTATATACACACAAACACACACACACTCTCTCTCTCTCTCTCCCTCTTGAACGTATATACTGAAATGTTCACTGTTTTGAGTGGGTCGTTTGTTTTGGGACCTAATGGAGTCTACGTAGCCTTTAAAACACTACAACAAAACAGATTCCCTACACCTATATATACACTGAGGTAGTTTGTTTTGTTTCCTGGCATAGTTTAGAGGAATTAGTTGCTTGTCCCCCTCCCCCCCATTTCACCCCTTCCATGTTGATAGTGTACCGTATGGAGTAATAATTATTTTTAGATTATTAGCCTCTGTCTCCATTACTTTCCCAAGAGCTGCACCTTCTCTCGTTGCTTGATTCATTTCCTCTGCCGCCTTGTTCTACTTTCTCTGTCGACCCTGATTCCCTGTTTACTCGGGTTTAAGGGTCTTTTTCCTGCCTGCCTGTCTGTCTGTCTAATTTTGGTGGAGGTGTATGTCTGTTTCTGTCTGTCTTCCTTTTTCTGATTAACTATGGTGCCATGGTGTTGTTTGTCTGCTTGTCTGTTTGTATGTCTGTCTGTCTGCCTGCTTGCCTGTCTGTGTTTCTGCCTGCCTCTCTGCCTAATCTTGATGGTGTCGTGTCTGTGTGTGCCTGTCTGCCTGCCTGTCTGTGTGCGTGTCTGTATGCCTACCTGTCTGCCTAACCTTGATGGCGTTGTGTGTGTGTGTGTGTGTGTGTGATGTGGAGAGTGGTGATAAGAGTGGGCTGTGTCATGGTTGTGTTATCACCAATAAGTTAGTATACTGTCCCTCACTGCCCTCCCTCCCCTCTCTGCTACCCCCTATCCTCCCCCTCCCCTCAATGTCTCTGTAGTAGCCTCTCTCTCCCCTCTCTGCTACCCCCTATCCTCCCCCTCCCCTCAATGTCTCTGTCGTAGCCTCTGCCTCCCTCTCTGCTACCCCCTATTCCCCCCCCCCCCTCAATGTCTCTGTCGTAGCCTCTCTCTCCCCTCTCTGCTACCCCCTATCCCCCCTCCCCCCAATGTCTCTGTCGTAGCCTCTGCCTCTACTCCAAAACCACCCACCCACACTTGACATCCACCAGTCCCTCCTTCCCTGCCACTGGTACAGCCCCTTGCCCATGTTATCATAGCTCTTAAGTGTCCCTGTACCTAAGTTCACAATTGCCTGCATCCCTGGCCGGCCCGCCCCTACCCCTGCTGTACCCCCCCCCCCCCTGCCGGAGCCCATACCTGTCCCTACTCCCCCCCCCTACTACTTACTACTTGTCAATTACCCCACACCACTTCATAGTTCGGACCCCAAACAGCCACTCTTATATGAACACGTGACGACACCCACCCATCCTCTTCACTACCAATACTAACACTAATAAACACAGGTAAGCAGTTATATAGGCTCTTAGACAGGCAAGGAAAAAACACACACACACATACATACAACTTCAAACTAAGATATTATTATTATTATTATTATTATTATTATTGTTATTATTATTATTGTATCTTTTTTAATATTTTTTTTAGATATGATCAGCCTGAAGTAGAGATGAAACCTTGTACAGTCTATCAGTCATTCAGTCTAGTCGTGTCAGTCTTTGTAGCCTTAATTAACAGTTCACCTTTTCTTCCTCAGGTGTGGTTCAGGTTGATATTCTTGCCCACCACTATACCTGACCTGCCTTGACCTCAGCTGACCCAACACCAGAAGGGAACACACACACACACACACAGAGAGAGAGAGAGAGAGAGAAGGCACCAGGACAACAGGAAGGAAGGAGTCTAAGGAGAGCAAAGAGGAGGTCATCTATCTATCTATCTATCTGTCTGTCTATCTGTCTGTCTATCTGTCATTTTGTGTAGTGCCATCTACTACTACTACTACTACTACTACTACCACTACTACTCGCAGCCGTTGTCATCACTATCTGTCACCACCCAATAAAATTACTTCAACACAATGAGTACTGAGGCAGGAGTCACCACCATCACCACCACCTCCATCTCCACCTCCGTCATCAACAACAACAACAACAACAACAACCAACACCACCACCAACACCATCCCCACCACCACCACCACCACCATAACGAAGAAATAGAAGACCACAGTAATCATAATAATAATAATAATAATAACAATGACAATGGTGGTATTGATAACAGGATGTCCCCCGGTCCCGCCCCTCATCTTCACGCCCCCCCTCCACCACCACCTCCTCCAGCAGTAGGAGTACCTGAAGACACTGAAGGCTCACCCGTCTCCGTCACCCTCGCTGTTTCAGTCCCACAGATCGAGGTATTTGTACAGTTTTTTTTTTTTTTGTAGACTTATTTTTTTCCTATGCAGTGGAATGATGATCATGAATGATGATAATAATGATGATGATGATGATAGTGAGGATGAAGAGGAGGAGGAAGAGGAGGAGGAGGAAGAGAAGGAGGAAAAGGAAGAGGAGATCACTTGGTTTGCATCTTATAGTCATACTCTCACCCATCCTACGTATTTTAGAAAACATAACTAAATATTTTTTGATATCTAATGAATACAACGCGAGCGTATATACTATTGAAGGTAAGCGAGTTCTTCAAATATTGCCACGAAACACCCCCTATATGGAAGGAGCATGTTTCGTTGCGTGATCAGGGGGAATCAGAAGCCTCCAGTTTTCACACACGATCACAGGGCCCTGAAAATTGTCTTAGCATAATTTTAGTTTTTATATTTTTGTTTTCCTTTTTCTTTGCAGGTGAGCGTTGGCCCCCCTCTCCCACCCCCACCCCAGGTATCCACAGCAGGCCACCCCGAACCCTGGCACCAACCCCAACCCCGGGAGTCCACCCCACATGACCACCCCAGGTAATATAGTTTGGGAAAGTATGTACAGTTGCCAAAAGAGATGTTGCGACAAAATTGATAGAACTTTAACCATAGTAATATTCACAACTATTTGTAGGGACTATAAGCATATATAACAAAAGGAAATATACACATCCTTCTGTAATACATACTTATATTTCCTACGAACAACTATGGACATTAATATATTGAATGCTGTATCAATAGTTGTCGCAATACCTTTTTTGTCAACTGTACAGTAGCCCAATAAAGTTCGCCGACAAAAAATTAACGTACCAGCAACCTCTATAATTATAGACCTGTCATTCACGTCCCAAGCCTTTATCATCTACAGTTGACTCCAAAAATTTCGAGACACTACCTGCTTCAATCAAGCAAGGTGTGTCTCGAAATTTTTTTGGCAACTTTTTTTTTTTTTTTGAGGCAACTGTACTATTTTTTTTTTTTTTTTTTTTTGAGGCAACTGTACTACTAAAGACAAAATTGGTGTCGTTTTCTTGTCCAATGATTTGATATAACTCGTGAACCATAATGAAAACTCCAACCACTATAATGTTTATGTACAGTACAGTATGGTTAGTTCTGTACCATATGTTCCCACCATTCCTATCTTTCTACCACAACCCCTCACCTCCCTTCACCCCCATCTTTCTAACCCCCCCCCCTCACCTCCCTCCACCCCCATCTTTCTACCACCACCCCTCACCTCCACCACCCCATCTTTCTACTACACTCCCTCACCTCCCTCCCTCCACCCCCTCACCTCCTCTTTTCACTCCAACCAGCACCAGTTCGGGTGATGTGGGCGTGGGTGGGAGTGACGTGGGTGTGTCTGGGAGCGAGGTGGGTGGCGTGGTGGTGGGCGGTGAGGTGGGCGTGGCTAGCAACGTCATCATCAGGGAGGACGTGAGCCTTTCCGCCCGTACGCCCGTCAAACAAGAGGAAGAGGAGGAACTCAAACACGCCTACACCGCCGCCCACGCCCATGCCCACGCCTACACACACGCCCTCCACGTCGTCTCGTCCAAGGCAGAGGTATGGGTGGGACGAGGCAAACAAAAAAAATGAATCCTCCAAAATTTGCCAAGAAACAGAATATATAGACAAGACATTTCTATTGTTGGTGGAATGAAAAGTGTTTAATTCCTTCAAACTATATAAATTATAGACTCCTTATTAGTAGTAACATTAGTTAAGGGAAGCAACCTTGTATGTTCATTTTGGAGTTAATGTAGGCCTCCAAACTCAGCTATAAAACACATCATCTCCTGATATAAATTCCATATGGAGGGGTTCTGTTTCCTGGCATATAGTTTGGAGGAATCATACAGTCCCCCTCCAAATTATTAACCAACAAATAATAGAATTTCCCCTTAAAGTTCCCTCTCTTTAAATCTACCAGTACCAGTTCCCTCTCTTTAAATCTACCAGTACCAGTCAGTCCCCTCTCTTTAAATCTACCAGTCTCCTCTCTTTAAATCTACCAGTCAGTTCCCGCACTTTAAATCAACCAGTCCCCTCTCTTTAAATCAACCAGTCCCCTCTCTTTAAATCTACCAGTACCAATTGTTACGACCCGGTTATCTCCCAATGGAGGGTGTATATAACACCAGTCCCAGGGAGTTTTAAAAGTCTGGAAATTAAGGATGTTAGGTCACCCACCCGACTTAGCCGAACCGCACATACAGTGTACTGTAAAGTACACCACTCCCTCCCTTACTCTTACCTGATTTCCTCTCCTGTGTTATTAAATTAAATATACCATAGTCATGTTAATTAGGGTTGGTGGAGAAGTAACTGAAATACCCATTTAACATAATGCATCATATATTAAAATACACATAAATGTACATTACTAACTGGGTTAATATGGTACCAGTAATTATTAATGAACATGAAAAAGATACAAAATTGAATAATCCAATAAATACAAAAT
>JAWZYT010006283.1:95000-102384 GCA_034508575.1 Petrolisthes manimaculis | reverse complement strand
CCCCTTCCCCCGTCCTCCCCCCTCTGCACATTACTGGAGGGGTGACCCGAGGCTCCCAGCGACCTCACACCGGCAATGGGGGGGGTGAAGCAGACATACATACAGGCACACAGAATGACGGCGTGAGTGAATGTCAGTGACAAAGTGAAAGAAAGTGACAAACGGACAGTGTGAGTGAGAAATAAGTCAGTCCTCTCTCTCTCTCTCTCTCTCTCTCTCTCTCTCTCTCTCTCTCTCTCTCTCTCTCTGTGTGTGTGTGTTTGTGTGTCCTGTCAATCACCATCGAGACAGGAGACGTGTAAAAGGTTTGGAGTGACGGGTGAGGGGGGAGAAAAAAACAAAAAAGGTGGGGGGTCATTGTTTATTATTTTAAGATGCTCAGATATTGTTTTGTTTTTATTGGAGACAAAAACACAAAAATGGGGGATGGGGCATTTTTTTTTTTTTTACTCTCGTCGTAATTGACTTTGAATAATCTGTAATTCCCCTTTAGAGTACACAACTATTATTATTATTATTCCTTTATTTCGTATTGTAGTGTTATTATTTGCATTATTTCTATATTAGGCTCGTAGTGTTTCATTATCCTTGGTCATTTCTTATTATGACTGTAATGAAAGTAATGTTGTATAATGTATATGAATGATATCTATAAGTTAATGTACTATATATGGATAAAGTTTATAAGTTGCTATTATTTTTGTTTCAGACCCTGTAAAGGCAGCACGGCCAGGTGGTGGTAATGGTCCCAGAGGTCCCCTTGTCGGTCACAATGGTCCAGCACACCAACAACAACAACAACAGCATCCAGCGCCGCACGCGGACCAGCTGCGGCGCCTGGAGGCTGAGGTGGCGGCCAGGGTAGCGGAGGCAAGGGCTGCTCGCTCTGAGAGGGAAGAGACTACTAGAGGCTTAGAGGCTCTTACTGTACTCCTACATCACCTTACTACTACTGTAAGTATATTATTATATACTTATACACTTTATAACACTTTACTGTACTCCTACATCACCTTACTACTACTGTAAGTATATTATTATATACTGTACCTCTACACTTTATAACACTATATTTGTCTTTTACTATATATTACTATAATACCTCCACACTTTATAACATTATACTCCTCCACTACCTCACTACCACCGTAAGTACATTATTATATACCTCCACACTTTATAACACTTATACTCTTCTTATAATTCTACAATCTATAGTATTGGTATGTATCTCCTTATCTATTTATTACATCATCACTGTACTCTATGTAACATCTTATGTAACACTATTGTATTACATGTACAGTATGTTATAATATTTTGAAAGAGTTACACCAAACAAGTGTCTGTGTCATTATGTTTCAGTGGTTAAAATTTATGACACTTGAATAGTATATATATGTGTGTGTGTGTGTGTGTGTGTGTGTGTATGTGTGTGTGTGTGTGTGTGTGTGTGTGTATTGGCATTCCCTTCCCCCTCCTCCACACACACCATGCAGTGCCATATCCTTCTACACTTGGCACTGGCACTCTGTTTATACGCTGCATGGTCTTAGATCCGGGTGAAGAGGTTCGGCACATAAACACACACACAAGCAAGCAAGCAACACACACACACACACAAGCAAGCAACACACACACATCTCATCTCCGGCACCTACCCACACCACACACACACACACACACACACACACACACACACACACACACACACATATCACATCTCATCTCAGGCACCTACCCACGCAAAATCCACTTACCCACCCACCAATTCACCTATACAGTACCCACCTTCTTCATCACATCCATGTTGACCCCCTGCCTTCCTCCCCAACACCCTGCCATGGATCACTGAGTCACACGTGTTGTTATAAGGCTTCTCTGCTGCTTCCCTCTCTCTGGTTACCACTAACTAACTCGCTTCAAGGGCCTACAACCAGTCTTAAACCTGTCTCCACACATACACACACACACACACACACATACACACACACACCACACACACACACTGCCCCCTCTCGTGTGTTTCAAATGATTGTAGAAAAATGAAGCCGAAACATATATGTACTTGTATACCAAAAATAATAATAATAATAATAATAATAATGATGATATAAAATAATATAACAAAGACGAACAGCAATGTATTTCTTAAATAATGGAGGAAAAGAAGAGAAGGGATCTTGTTAGTAGGGTAAAGAAGTGTCATAGTGATCCCAAAGTGTGTGTGTGTGTGTGTGTTACAAAGAGACGAAGGAACAGTACTACTATAAATCACTTGACATATGAATAGTCCTCCTTGTAGTGTGTTACAAGGAGTTACAAGGAAAAGAAGTACCCTAGGAGACCTTAGTGTGTTGGTGTGAAGTGAGTGAGAGAATGGGATGATATATTATTATTATTAAAATGCAAAAACCCCACGACCATATATATATAAACACCTAAACACAAAGGTCGGTCGAGGAGAAAATAATGGACCACATATGTAGAAACCATAAAATAAAATGTACTTACCACACACCAGAGAGAGAGAGAGAGAGAGAGAGAGAGAGAGAGAGAGAGAGAGAGAGAGAGAGAGAGAGAGAGAGAGACAGGAATAGCCCCCACACAAAGACAGGAAAGCCGCCATGTTTGTTTGTAAAGGTGTCCGCCCACACCCACCCCACCCCCAACCCCTCCTTCACGAATTAACCCCCCTCCCCCTTTTTTTTTACACCCTACCCACCCACCCTCTCACGCACTCCTGGTTTGACTCTGTGTGTGTGTGTGTGTGTGTGTGTGTGTGTGTGTGTGTGTGTGTGTGTGTGTCTGTGTGTGTGTGTGTGTGTGTGTGTGTGTGTGTGTGTGTGTGCGTGTGTGTGTCATTTCGTATTTCTGGACCTCATCTGTTCACGTGCTGCAAAAACAGTGTAAACATGGACTGACATTGCTCGTATATACTCTTTAATATTTTCCGCTGTACCCTTTCCTTTCTCGTTCTTACCTTACCCCCTTCTTGCTTGCTTGCTACCCTTACCCCTATCCCCTTTGTCCCTGTTTCTACCCCTATCCTTTTGGCCCTATTCCTACCCCTTCCCTTTGTCCCTGTTCCTACCCCTATCCTTTTGGCCCTGTTCCTACCCCTTCCATTTGTACCTGTTCCTACCCCTATCCCTGTGTCCCTGTTCCTACCCCTTCCCTGTGTCCCTGTTTCGACCTACCCCTGCCTCTCATCATCGTCTTATTCCGACCCCCTGTCCCCCCCCCTCTCCCAAAACTGACCACTTGGTACATAGGGTGAAGTACGCAAGAACTATATTAGGACAGACCTGTGGTGTGAGGTGTAAGGAGTTGGGATGTGTGTGTGTGTGTGTGTGTGTATGTAGGTGGTGTGTTTGTGTGTGTTGTTGTTGTGTGTTTTGTTGTTGTTGTTGTAATGTGACGTGTTGTGTTGTGGTGCAAAAATAAAATCTGATGGATTGGGAAAAGGTGAATGATGTAGCCTAGTGTGGGTTAGTATTTATGTGTGTGTGTGTGTCTGTGTGTGTGTGTGTGTGCTGGTGCTTTCTTTTTACATCCTATGATCAGTTTGTATACATGTGTTGTTGAGGGAGTACTGACTGAGTTAACTTCCTTACCTTTCCCGGAACCAGTGCCATTTTAACTCCCACCCACCCACTAGTATCTCCCCCCCACCCACCCACTAGTATCTCCCACCCCCCACCTTGTTCCTCCACCCTCCACCCCCCACCCCCCACTCTGTTTCTTGCTGACCTTTGACCTTTACACAATACCTCCATACACTACTACTGTCTTCCTCCTCCTCCTCCTCCACTTCCTTCTTCCCTCTTCTCAGTCCTTCTCTTCCACTTCCCATCTGTTGTCAACTTACTGTCTCACCTATTGACACACACACACACACATACACACTCTCTCTCTCTCTCTCTCTCTCTCTCTCTCTCTCTCTCTCTCTCTCTCTCTCTCTCACACACACACACACACACACACACACACACACACACCTTCACACCCTCTCATTCGTCTGTCCTCCCCTCATTGGCATTCACCATCTCCCTCTGTCGCTTCCTATCCTGTACACCTAACCTAACCTAACCTATCCTGTACACCTAACCTAACCACATAGATTGAGTGCTTCAGAAGTCGTAGGGGGGATGGTTAGGGTAAGGGTAAGGGGAAGGTAGGTGGAGAAGAGAAGATGGGTTGGTGAGGGTAAATACATCTGGGGAAGGATTGGGAATGAAGTAAAGATTGGACAGATGAATGTAGGTCGTGGGAAGAAGGTTAGGTTGAAGGAAGGTATGTACAGGAGGTCATGGGCAAGGTAGGTCAGGGAAGGAAGGAAGGAAGGAGGGAGGGAGGGAGGAACTATAAGGCAAAAGTCAAGATGTTTAATTTAAAACTATACCTTAACGGGAGGGTATAGTTTTTGTATTTTTGGATATTATGATTCCTCCAAACTATTTCA
Source organism: Petrolisthes manimaculis (assembly GCA_034508575.1). NCBI lineage: Eukaryota > Metazoa > Arthropoda > Malacostraca > Decapoda > Porcellanidae > Petrolisthes > Petrolisthes manimaculis. Next base: position 97,919 of record JAWZYT010006283.1, on the reverse strand, counting down.
AGCAACAGTACACCATTATTTTTGTTCATCTGGTTCTGTTTACTGGTGTATATACGTTGGAGGAATCAAGGGCACTTCAATGTACCAAAAGTATACTCTCTCCTTAACTAGTATTAGAAATGAAATAGTGTTTTTTTTTTTTTTATACAGAAGGTACAGACAGTTTGTAGTAGCAGATAAAATGAGGAACACGTAGCTTCATAAACCCTAGTCAGATAATAAAGATACTGGCCTCTATTGAATGACATAGTAAAGTTGAAAGTAGTCTGTTTATTAGGGTATAATATAGATGAATCTGTAACCTTCAACTACAAGATAAAGAAAGACATTGACAAACTGAACCCCTTCCCCCCAAAACCCAAACTAAAATAAATCCTAATTGTAAACCAAATGATCTCAGTGTCCATCTTTGGAGTTACGGCCTTACCTTAAGTTTTAAACAGTATAATGAGGTTTCCCTTTTTTAGTCAAAGAGTTGGTGTGTACAGGTAGTGGAGATGGAGTTTAGACAAGGTGAAAATCTACGACCCTGAATGATGAAAACTAAACCACCTGGGGAGACTAGTTATTTTTCCAATGTTTTGACAGCGAGTTTTTTTTTTTTTTTTTTTTTTTTTAGTGGAGTGGATTCCTAGTTTCTCTGGGCTCATATTTCGTTCACTTTTGACTTCGTGTATCATTATTCATTCATTAACCTTGGACTTGAGCAGTGTTGTATTATACCCATCCAGAGACTGAAATTTATATCTTATTTTTTGCTGAAGCTTTTGGTCGTGATTACTGCTGAAACTTAAGGTTATCTGTTGAAACTTTAGGTCGTGATATCTGCTGAAACTTTATCTATTGAAACTTTAGGTCGTGATATATGCTGAAACTTTATCTATTGAAACTTTAGGTCGTGATATCTGCTGAAACTTTATCTATTGAAACTTTAGGTCGTGATATCTGTTGAAACTTTATCTATTGAAACGTAAAGTCAGTCCCCAAACACACAGAGGGTCAGTTGAGGGTTAGTGAAGGAAGGGTATGTGACGTCCACCTCTCCTCACGTCAAAACCAAGACAAGTGGATGATCAACTCTGGACACTTGAGGTTCCCAATATGGCCTGGGGCACCTTGGAGGACCAGCCAGACCAACACCCATTGTTTGAGAGAGAGAGAGAGAGAGAGAGAGAGAGAGAGAGTGTTTGTGTGTGTGTGTGAGAGAGAGAGAGGGGGGGAGAGAGAGAGGAGGGGGATATACTGACTGTCCTTGCTATAGTTTGTTTGTGTGTGTGTTTGTGAGAGGGAAGAGTTGGGGGAGGAAAGTTACGAAGCTAATATTAGATTTTACTGTAAATATAATTATATAGACCTACACTCATTGAAAACCTCGTTGCTTATTGTCAAACCTATCTGTCTTCATCTTAGATACCATAATAATAGATTAGTTAAGGTACAGTTGTGGACATATGAATTGAGACACACTTATCAAACATAGAATAGGATTTTGTGTATTGTATCATGATTGTATTTACTCTCGATGCGTTCAGGTTAAATTTCCCGCCTTTTTTATTTTATTTTTACTGTATAATTGCCAAAGCCTTGTTTTGTTTTATTACACTAGTATTATATTAACTAATGCTATTATGTTTTGACCATTGTTTATACGGTACTTTATTTGCCTCGAGTGGGGTAGATGGGATTGTTTACATTTCACAAGTGTTGAGAAGGAGAGTCAAGAGTAAATAAATAACAAAGATATTAATTTGGGGGACGAGTGTCAAGTCTAGTATGGCAACTCTCTTCCTCTTGAGGCGCCTCACTTGAACCACCCAATCAACAGAGCCCTCGTATTTCAGGGGAGAATATACTTTTGGTACATTGGAGTGCCTTGATTCCTCCAAAGTATGCCAGGAAACAGACCCAGATGAACAAAAATAATGGTATCCTGTTGCTGGGAAGAGTTTGAAGGAATCATTATCTCCAAAATTGTCTAAATCTTGTTGTTGTTGTTTGGGTTGGGCTTATTTGGAGGAGTCAGGACAAACCTTAACAAGATGTAACTAGATAATATGGAGAGTGAAACATGATATACTACTGGGTGTGGTTTGTGTTATAGTCAAGAAAACATTTTATTGTCGTCATGAATAACCATATATTCACAAAAAGTAATCATATCGTCAACTTGAGTAACCATTTCGTCAATTTGAGTAATCATTTCGTCACCAAAAGTAACCATTTCGTCAATTTGAGTAATCATTTCGTCTATTTGAGTAACAATTTCGTCACCAAAAGTAACCATTTCGTCAACTTGAGTACTCATATCGTCACCAAGATTAACCATTTCGTCATACTCCTAAACAAAATAATGGCCTCAATAAATTATGATACCAGTAATTTTTTTGTCGATTTCTTGATTTTTAGCAAAGTCACATTTTATGATAGAACCAAAATAACATACCGTAGAAAAAAACAGTCTTGGGCAGTTTGTTTGATGAAGATTAACCTACTGTATATTTATTTATTTATTGTGCTTGTACTGCTTTAGCCTAACCTTGTTTCTTTTTTCACTTTGTTTATATTTGGGAAAGCAATATAATGAATAATATCTGCTTGTGGTATAAGTTTATTTTTGAGATGATCAACTTTTGGGATGTATAAAATGAAGGGAGTAATTAATTCACTTTTGGTACATTGGAGTGCCATGATTCCTCCAAAGTATGCCAGGAAACAGGACCATGTGAACACAAATTATACCTACAGCTCCCCTTTCATCAACCTCCCTTACTACTCACTCACTGTATTACCCTTCCCTTCACCTCCCTTCCCTTTAAATCCCTCCCTTACACATCCTTCCCCCATTCCTCTCCCTCCTTCCCCCATTCCTCTCCCCCCATTCTCCCCCTCCCTCCCTCATCTCCCTCCTTCCCCCATTCC
>JAWZYT010006283.1:57500-92500 GCA_034508575.1 Petrolisthes manimaculis | reverse complement strand
CTTGTTGTGGGCGGACCTGGCACGGGCGTAGCTAACATGGGCGTGGGGGTCCTCTCAATCCTTAGTTCCTAGTATGGTAGGATGCCTTGGGTGTGTGTGTGTGTGTGTGTGTGTGTGTGTATGATGATGAGTGAAATGAGTGTAGGATAAGTTAAGGAAAAGGGGTAGGTAGGATGTATGTGTGTGTGTGTGTGTGTGTGTGTGATGAAGGAGGGAATGTGGGAGGAAAGATGAGGAGAGAGAAGAGAGAGAGAGAGAGAGGGGGAGGGGAGGGGGTAAATAGACCAAGAAACACCTGTTGTATACTTGTAACTCCCACCACTACTACCACTACTCCCACTACCACCAGCTGCTCCACTCCCTATCAATGTTATCCCTACTCCCCTGCCCTGCCCTCTACCTACTTCACTTATGCTCCCCTACTCCTGCCTACCTACCTCATACTCATTCCCCCCTGCCTACCTCACTCATACTACCCTCCCCTGCCTACCTCACTCATACTCCTTCCCCCCTGCCTACCTCACTCCTACTCCACACTTACCTCACTCCTACTCCACTCCCCACTTACCTCACTCCTACTCCATACCTACCTCACTCCTACTCCACACTTACCTCATACTCTACTCCCTACTTACCTCACTCATACTCCACTCCCCACTTACCTCACTCCTACTCCACTCCCCACTTACCTCACTCCTACTCCACTCCCTATCTACATTCATTACTCCTACTCCACCCTCGTGCCTATCACTGGTAACCTTGGAGTCTGATTTGGGTATAGTGTAGTATATTGTATAGGCCTAGAAGGTGTACAGTATGTATGTATGTATGTGTGTGTGTATGTATGTATTTATGTACAGTCAAATGCTCCACTTCCTTATTGTTGTTGTTGTTGTTGTTGTTGTGTGTTGGGGGATAAAGACCTCGCCACACACACACACACAAACACACCAAGGACTCACTCAGTTACTCTTGTTTTAAAGGGATTGTATACTTTTGGTACATGAGAGAGAGAGAGAGTGAGAGTGAGAGAGAGAGATATGAGGGTCAGGGCCCGGTATAGTGGTACTGATAGCTAATTGGGAGGGAGGCTCGGTTTGTAAAGATTCGTGACTAAGGTGTTGCAAAGTCACCTTGATTGACACAGGTGGTACGTTGCAAGGTGCACGCCCAACGGGAGGAGTGGCTGATGGAGGAGGAAGGTCAGGTCAGGTCAGGTCAGGTCAACCATTATATCACTTCAATATAGGAGGTATACTGTAGAAGGCATAAGTTGAAGAATTAAAAACTAAGTCATGATATGTTCTTTGTAGGATGTATATATTAATGTAGGATGGTGATGCTGCGACGTATTGGAGAGGTGGGTAGGTAGGTATAGGCTATGTAGGCTTGTGGAGGAGGAGGAGGAGGAGGTGGAGGTGAGGGAGGAAGGTGGCCTTGGTTACCATCCTACACTGCAGTGGATTTTAGAAGGACTCCGCCCCTCCTTACGCAGCCCTTCACCCTTACTGTGGCACCTTCATTATTATTATTAGTCTCTCTCTCTCTCTCTCTCTATATATATATATATATATATATATATATATATAATGTGTGTGTGTGAAGCTTTCCTCTGTTAACTCCTAAACATTACTTCCTACGTCTCTCTCACCTTCATTTATCCTTCCCTCAGCTTGTGGCTATTATTACGCAGTCCGATGAGAGAGAGAGAGAGAGATAGAGAGAGAGAGAGAGAGAGAGAGAGAGAGAGAGAGAGACCATATGGCGTGCAAGGGAGAGATTGAATATATATAATACTAATATAGTTATGTAATGTGTCTGTGTTGTATGCAAAACGCAAATAGTCATTATCGTCAAAAGAGAGGCCTCATTCTGATCTTCGTGTGTGGAGATCATCAATTCGTGACAGTTTAACTCGTCAAATTAATAATATGTTGTAATTTGTAATCCATTTAACTCGCCAAATTAATAATGTGTTGTAATTTGTAATCCATTTTAATTAATCAGATCGTGTGTTGGGGTCATTGGGTTTATGATATTTTAACAAGTCTAATAGTTTAACAAGTCAAATTGATTTAATCTCTTGTTCTCTTCTCCTATTTTATTCTGTGTGTGGGTGGAGGGGATCGAGATATCATTAGCCAAGTGCTAATTAATGAAAGTTTATAACAAGTGTTTATAAAGTGTTCTTGATATGTGGTTTAACCCCTTAGATTATACCTCCATGGTTTAACCTGACTAATTAATCTTTTATTGTCTTTTGTTTATGGTTTCACCTGACTAATTAATCTGTTATTGTGTTTTGTTTCTTCCTTCAGTACGACCCATTCAGTACTCCACGACTGAAGGCCGAGGTGGTCAGACTCAACAACCAGCTCACAGAGGCTCGTCTTAATCTAGGTACGGTTTATTTGTTTTGGTTTGGCAGTATGAATAAAATGCATGATAATTATAACCAAAGTTTATATGATCATTATAATAGTTTACATCTTAATTTTAGTACTATTCTTTTGTTGTTTTCTTTGAGGCTTCTGATTCCTCCTATAGGTGGTGTTTCGTGGTAATATTTGAAGGACTCTTTTATATCCAATTTTCTAAGGGCCCTCAAATTTTTTTAAACTACGGGCCTTAGTATATAACTGAGCACTGCATATGTCCCCTGACCAGACGAGTCGAGTGCTGCAGTGAGGCGAGCACAAGATGAAGCCAAAAGCAGGGAGGAGCATCACCAACAAGACACACAGCAGCTACACCAACAACACCAACAGGCACTTGAACTTCTCAGACAACACCACAAGCAGGAGGTCGACTCGGGTATGTAGTCACAGTTTTGTTTTGGTATTATTATTTATGTGTTATTATTATTTTTGTTTTGTTTTTTTGTAATGTTTTCAGGCCTGATGTAATTGTTGATGGTTTTAGTGGCTCCCCATAGGCCTACTCTTAAAGGAATACACACCATCAGTCATAATTATATGGTTGATTATTACTGAAGAAATGAGTTAATTTGTTTGTTTTTTCTTGTGTCCCTTCAGCCTTGGAGAAACACAGGAAGGAGTTGGCACAGTTTGCTGAAGACCAAGAGACACAGGTATTTACTCTATTGTGTTGTCTGTTTGGTCTAAGTGTTTCCTGATACTTTTCCTTGTGTATAGTATTAGTTTTTTGTCATAATTATTATATCCAGGCTTCGTTTCATGTTTTTATAGTGTATCAGTTTATTTGAGTTATAAAATCTTTGTCGGCAATTGGGTGTGTTATCAGTATTATTAATATCTTTATAGCCTCCAATACCTAACACCTCTGCATCCTGAAATGGAAGTAAAAACAAAATTACCTTTACAACTCTTACCATGGAAGTCCAAACCTGTCCTACACTGTAGGCCATTACTAGTAACATTGTCCATACTTTGTACAATAACATTTTATTTAGTGTGTATTACTCAGTTCTCAAGTGTATCATCATCATTAATACCCCATTTTCCTTTTCCCATGGGGTGGAGAGGTTCTAGCTCCAGTGCAGGACCCTTGACAGGCAATGGGTTCAATTCCAAGGTTATTTGAACATTAAATAGGGTTATTGTTAAAGAACAAGGTCTCTAACCCTCACTCCCTCCCCCTGTATTGTAGGAGATATGAGGCTGACTGTACCATCATATGAATGGTGGACATTGGGAATGTCACATTCCAATGCCAAGCACAAGTGTAATATTAATAATATGTTTGTCGTAACTCAACTCCCAAGAATTCTGTATATCATTATTGTATTGTATTCTGTCATGTCTGCTTTGCCTCAGCGTGCGGAGGTGAGTCGAGCCCATACTGCAGAATTGGAACAGCTGGAGGGAGAATGGCATAACAAGTTGGACATTCAACATGAGAAGCATCTGTGTGCCCTCCAGGACCTCAACACTCAGCACACTCACAAGGTAAACTCAATTGTTCACATCCACCTAAAATTACCATCACCTTGGTTTTGATGTTGAATCACAGGAATGAAATCTGGCGCTGCAGTTATGTAGCCTATTTTGAGACCCTCTTATGTTAGTGATGCATAAATAATAAGGAAAAGCAAAGAAAATACACTAGTTTGCCATATTTTATTCTCTGTGTCTGTACTAGTACTATATTGATGTTTGGTACAGTATCATATTGAGGAAGTGGTTAATATTTTAACTTTACATTCCAAAGCAATGCAGGGTTTTAGATCTATACTACATACTAAATCATTGTTCTCCTCACAACTAGTTACGAGAGCTGGAGACATCGCGACGTGCCCGAGAGAGAGAGCTGGAGGAAGCTAACTACCGGCTGAGTCAGGACCAGGAAGCATTAAGGCAGGAGTCACGCAAGCTTCAGGAAACTCTGCTAAATGACACTGACCACAGACTCTTGGCCGTTCGCAAGATGTGTGCATCACTCAAGAGCGAGGTACTGTACAGTATATCTGGCTTTTTTATCAGTCTCTTACTGATACCTTGCTTCCCTTTGGGACTCGCTGATGAACGTGATTGACACATTAAAATTTTTACTAAAGACATACAAATCTGTCTACTACTATATTTTTATCTATTTAACCTTAATTAGTTTAAGTACAGTACTGTATATACCTACAGTAAACTTCTCATGATTCTCTCTCTACTACCTACTCACCCGCTTTTCTCCCCCCCCCCCTCCCCCCCTCCCCTGCAGGTGGACTCGCTGAAAACAGTGGTGGACATGAAGAACACAGAGATCCATGAGCTGCGTGGCCAAGTGGTGGAGACAGAGAGGCTGGGCGTGGAACTAGAGACCGCCCGGGAGAGGGTCAGGGCTCTCCAGGCCAAGACAGAAGACCTTCAGGCTCAGATGGAGAAGAGGGTTCAACAGGAGAGGTTAGTGGTGGTAGAGACAACTGTAAAAGATAAATATTAGTTAAAGACTAGTGACCCTCCTTTGGACCACCTGACAACCTTATGCCTAACAAATAATTTACCAATGAATTACCCCTTAATTGTACCACCTGAAAACCCAACTAATGATGTTACTCGGCAATGTCACTTAATAATCTTCTTCACTCGGCAGACACCTGGTCAATGAACACCGGCTCCTGCTTGAGACCTTCCAGCGCGAGTCCAACACAAACAAGCGACTGAGTTTGGAGAATGAGGAACTGGCATGGAAGCTGAGGCAGCGAGAGGAGATCATGTCTACCTCCATGCCCTCCTCCACTCTTGGTACGTCACTAAACATGATTTGATAACTCATGTATTATACCTGCCCTGTTAGCTCTAGCAAAGATGTATGTTTGTGTGAATGTGAATGTAATTTGGGATTATTATTGAGGTTTTATATTCCAGTTTGCATTCATAAATCGGGGTAGGACTGGGCAGAGTGTGAGCATAGTCTTATATGGGTAGTACAGTCTGTTATTTGTGCTTTGCAAGTTTAATATGTTTGAGAGCCTGATAGTGAGTTGGGGTGTGATGTGTGTAGTGTATGTATACAAAAAAGGAGAGAGTGAGAGGTCATTTTAGTAGAAGTATCCTGATTCTATTAATTTCATGAACTGTATTGCCCCTCATTTATTTCTTGTTCCTTCATTTCATACTCCCAGACATTCCCTTTGCTGATACATATTAACTTCACTCTGTTAAGTCTTTTGGTTCAGTCCCCTCATTTCTATTCTATTGCTGTTCTCATTTACCAACTTCTGTATACTTTTTGATCTTTTCCTATTCCTTCCAAACTTCCTCTCCCTTCAACCTTTCCTTTCCTCTCCCTTCAACCTTTCCTTTCTTCCACACCTCTTCTCCTTCCTCTATACTCCACACTCACTCTCTTTACTTTCCTCACCTCTCCTCTCCTCTCCTCCTCTTTCTTCCATGCCTCTTCTCCTTTACTCACTACAGTACTCCTCAAAAAGACTTCCTTCCTTCCTCACATCATCTCTCCATTCAGTAAGTCACTCACCATATTGAAGTTGATTTTCAGCCCGACAAGACTCCCCTCCTCCACCTCTGCCAGCATATCCCACTTGATGATAACCTATACAGTACTTTGTGGAGTATCTGGGACAGGAATCAAGGCATTCCAAGGCACAACTGGGCAAGCCAGTGCCCTCATTACCCACATTAATAACTTCATTCAGACTTAACCATCATTCACTTATTAATTGTGTTATTATTACTTTTTATTATATATTGTACTGATTATAGTTGCTAATTATTATTACAATATTCTTAACATTGGATTAGATCTAGGAGACAAGGTGTCTGTAGCTAAAAGGAAATTATTGCAGCAAAAATTTTAGTTAAAGTTTATTAAAGTTCCATGTACCTGCACTTGGCAGAGAGTTGTACTCAGGAGTGCCTCAGATGTATACCAATGTCTTCCTCTGTACGAGTGTCTCAATTCTATCTAGCCATTTCTCGTGTCGTGTTTCCCAGAGATGGGTTCTTATATTTTTTGTGCTTCCATTTGCTGGCTTTTGTGCTGCATGTGCCTGACTCCACAGCAAAGGTGCACTGCATGAGTTATCCAAAGCACTCAATTTTTATATCATATATGGTGTGATTGATGTCTTCCATACATAAATTTTAAAGAGTGGTCATTGCATCAGTCAAGCCAACTACTGTATATATAAAGTCTTTTTAAAAGGATAAAATTATTTTTGCAAAATTCCTCTAATCAGTGCCAATGAGGGAATCTGTTTTGTATTATAATATAATTTGGAGGACTCTGTAGCAATTGATTTGTTTAAATTAATATAGGTAATTTTTGTCAAAAGTCCGGTGTTGTGGGTTTTTGAAGTGGATAGGGTATGAAATTTTAGCCATAATTTTGAACAGGATTGACTTATCAACCTACAACCTGATAAAAGGCTTCTCTAGACCCAAACCTTGGATAGTACTGTATCAGTTCAAGACTCATTCTTTCACACCTTATTTTTATTCCACTCCAGACCCAAACAAGCTTTGGATAACATGGGGCAATGCACTTGCACCTTTCTTTGCCGATGGTGAGACCAGAATATAAATTATGTCAACTGAGCCAAACAGGACACCAATGATCAGGACACACTCGTGGCTAGAACCAAAATGTTGACAACTTAGACATTCTTGTGTGTAATGTTATGTTTTTATTCTGTTCACAAAAGAAGCTCCTGCATGACTAAAGAAAATTCTGGCTTGATGCTGGTAGTTAATTGTTAGTGTGTTGTCTGTCACCACACAGTGACACAATGCTTCACTGAAAGCAGTTAGAGAAATGTAACCACCTCAGCATACAGTATAAGTAATGCATATAGGAGAGGGAAACAGCTTTAAGCTTTTGTCTATACTGTACAGATATAGAATCTGAAGATGTCTTTTGTCTAAACAAAAGCATAATATGGTATGTTTTCCCTCTCCCATGTAATATACTTATTAATGTTAGCCACAGCATCATTGTGGCTTTACAAACATCCACACAGGGGCAGATTTGCCTATCACATGCTAGCTTTTAAAAGATAAGTTGAGGGTATACTGTAGGCAATCAACTCAAAGGCAGAAAATAATATAACTATCAAAAAGATTTGGCAAAGAGACAGTTAACATTGATGGTGTATATGTATATGTGTGAGGACAACCTCATGTTGTTAAAGTATTCCTTCTAAAGGTAAGCCAATATTATGATCAACCAGATACAGTATTTTTTTAAGATTTGCGTATTGCTGTAATGTATTGCATTAGTAGCTACAGTAATGGTATTTTATTAGGCTACATAAGAGATAAAGAATCACTACTAAAGGAGATTGGGTAAGAATATTTGTTAAGAATCGAAGGTGAGACCAAATAATCAAACTTGTGAATCACCATTCTGTTTAAAAGTCAGTGTTGTTCCTGTAGTTGTTAAGTTGAATATAGTATAACAAATTATCAGCTTCTGGACGAACTCCTTCGTTTTGATTAGTATTTGTATACAGTCTAAGGATCCAAAAGTGGAAATATACATTTTTTCCCTACCATATTAGAGATTTAAGAAATTCTCATACTCATAGCATGTCAAGATTTTAATATTATAGGCATCCAAAATCATTGTAATGTTCTTTGGCATACAGTACTACATGTCTGATTTTGCCGGGCATTCAAAAACATCCATTACTTTTTAATATTAATTTATTGATGTATTTTCCACCACAGCTCAAGGTAAAACCTTAGTAACCACACAATTAACTGTGTTTACCCAATACATAGTCATATAGCCTCAGTTATATTTTCATAAAAATAGTTGTCATCAGTCTAAATCACCTAAAAAAAAAATTACTATTGGAATATTACTGTCCACGTCCTTCACAGAATCCCATCAGTACACTACCAATAGCCTGACTATAAGCACTGCCAACCCACCTACTGTTGGTTGTTTATCAGTGTGCATGTGAATCAGCTGATGAATCTGGCCCACACCAGTCTTTATAGTCGTATAATCTTTCCACCACACCTAACCAATACTCATAAATAAAGTGTTTAAGCAAAGTCACTTAACTAGTTCACTTGTGTAAATCATATTTCATTGTCCACACACATATAGCCATAACAACAATGAAAACCTGCCATCAGAGTGTCAGAATGCTACAATGAAAAAATGTACGTGAATGAATAAGTGATGCTGTACAGTACAAGTTTTATCAGTAAACATCACCAGCCTCAGTCCACCACGAACCACACTAGTCAATACAACAGTTGAACCTGTCAACAACAAACAGCCATTTTTTTAAATGTTTGAGGAGCATTACTGATGCAAAAATTGATCATATGCATACTGTAGTGTTCAAGGAATCCCTTTCTTTAAATTGTAAATACATGTACAGCTGAAACTTTCAAATGTTATACCCATTTACCAAAAAATTCTTATACTGTACATTACAGATCAATTTTAAGTTACGTTATCACCCAGAACAAGTACAGTACATGTAACTGGAAATGCATTCAAATTATTGATGAATAGGAATGAGTAATGTAACACAGCTTCTGCATTTATTTACTGGTATAAGTGATCTTTGGCCAGATTACTTTGAATTTGAGAGGTTCAACTGCTCTCTGAATGTTTAAAAACTTGGCTGTAAGCGTCTAGCCACTCCTAACCAACGCGCCTGTGTAAACCGGGTCCGCTACCAACCCCCAACCAACCCTGTCCTGGTCTAACCACACGGCCTGCACCTCACACCCGGGTCGCCTTTTACAGATCTTGTGAGCCGCGCTGGCCCCCCTAGACACCAAGAGGGGGCGGCATCCCCTCAGGCTGCCCCCCGATCCCCCAGGTACGTACCCCACTCCCTCACACCCACCCACCCCTCTTGACTCCCAACACTCCCTTGTCTAATCTACGAGTACACTTAACATACTTTCAGTAGTTTTCAGCTCAAGATCCAAGTTATCAATTCAACCCTCAAATTCCAGACTGACACAAGAACACAAAGCTTAGATAATACAAAGAAAATATTAAAGATACATAAATCATCCATGTGTTCAAGTAATCAGTCAGGTTTATTTTTTATTACCTCCCTTGATTGCCACATCTGCAGATGGCCATGGGAAAAAATTTAAATTTCCTGTACTGTACCTTGTTTAGCAAGTTGAAATTTTACTGAGATTCCTTGGGTGGTGAAGCTAACCCCTATCTCCAAGATGCTGCCTGTCATATCCTGTATAGTGACAACTAGACTGCCACATTTACATTCTAAATATCAATGAGTTGTTATGAACTCATTGTCATAATAATACAGTACAGTACAGTACTCTGAATCTTGGATCTTGGGATTTTTAGCAAAGTAATACTATATGATATTATGTGTTCCTTCACTTTTTCTTTTTGTTCTTCCTCATTTTCCCTTGCCTCTGCCTCTTCCTTTCTTTCCATTCCTCTCCCTTACTCTTTTGTCCATTTGCTTTTTAAAATTTACTTCCCATTTTACTTCCCCTCTTCCTCCTAATTCTCTTTCTCCACCCATCATCCTCTTCCTATCATCTTTCTTCCCTTCCTCATAACTCTTCCTAGTCTTCTCTTCTTGTGCCCATTTCCCCTCAGTTTCTTTCCATCATTTCCCTAGCACATTTTTCTCCATCTCTTTTCATCTTTGCTCCTGACTGTCTCCCAACACACTCTCTCTTTCCCCCTTCTCATCCATCTCTTTTGTCCGTTGTCAACACAGCCTTGCATCACAGCACCTCACTGGCAAAGCCTATTTACCACCATGCACCTTTCACATCCTTACTTTAAGTTCCACACTTTTACTTGGAATGGTTCCACATTCAGTAGTATCTTTATTATACTGTTAATCAGAATTGCAATCCATGATAGATATTATGATGAATTACTTTCAGTGAAGAAAATGTGCTCTATTCTTATTATTACACAATTATTTTATACAGTAGCCTATACAGTACAAGAATGTTTTTCTTTGTTAAGGAAAGCTCTGAAAATCATCTGAATAATAATTTTGCAAATTTTGTCCAATTTGCAATTTAGCCTGGGACTAAGAAATGATAACATTTACCTAAACCTATCAAGAAAAATTGATCAACTACCGTTATTTTAGTACGATGTAAGGAACCAACAGTAATTGAGTTGAACCGTCTTTAGTGAAGATGCAGGACTTGTATTAATTAATATGGCCGACTAACTCACTGCTCTGTACTCATTGTATTGTGTCTCCTTTCCCACCCACTCACCCACCATTTGTATTTTGTTGGTTCTTTTAATTTTAACTTTTGAGTACTGTACCTACAGGCTATATTTATTTTTTCCATAGAATGAAGTGTTTCATTTTTGTTTTATAGCATGAGTTATGAATCTACAGTTCTGTTTGTTTAATACTGTACAGGTATTGACACTGAGATATAGCATGTATAGTACAGTACTCAGTTTTGCCTGCTTACATTTTTTTTAGAAGTAATGTTAATAATTGCTATATTTTTATATGAATGTAGTCATATGTGTTCTTATCTCTTGTAAGGATTTTGTATGGTAAGACTAAAATAATATTTATGATAAGAAATATAAAAGTACAATATGTACAGTACAGTATTATACAGAATTTAGCTAGAAATGTTATTTTGTTTTAAAAAAAAATATTGAAGTCTGATATTTTTTGCCAGTTACCTTACATTTCTTTTGCCTGAATCTATTATGGTTGATGGAAACTTGGAAAGTCTGTTACTGTACTGTATTATATTTTTATTGTTTATCCCATATGACTCTCCTCCCCTTCCCTTGCTGTATCTTACATTTCCTAACATATTGCATGACCACCTTGAACCCAGATGCTGTACAGTCAAGAACCAAAGTCCATCCCCCAAGCGAATAAGTGTCAAAAGAAAGGATGAGGAGAATAATCTTGTGTGTATGAGAAAAACCCAGGAGAAGAAAGACTCGCCATGTCCAGCATTTTGGTATTTACACTGGACTGAACAATTTACTGTACCATCAAATTATCATCATACTTTAGTTACACTACATACTGTACTGCCATCATTCCAACACCAGACCAGTATCACCATTTTACAGCCAATATTGTATTTCTTCAAGTGAAGGAACTGAATCAAATTTTGACCTCCTTTATATTATGTCTGAAGAGTCACTTTTGTGTTAGTTGTAATGTAAGTATTGTGACATTTTTTCAATACATGACTGTTGATACAATCCATTCGTTGCTTGTGGCCATGGCTTGTGTAGCTCATGTGTTGCCATGTTAGATACCTTCTTCCTTCTGGTACAATCACCAGTACAGTACACAGTACCAGGACACCTTCTTTCCTCATAGTTCCAAGTTCAGATGTCCTGGACCTTTGGAAAATACTTAAAATAATTAGTCTTGGTCACACCCACTTATAATTTTGTAAGGCTACATATCCAGCGGACCAGCATGAACAGGTAAATTGGTTAATTTTGCTTGTTGATAAATTTTGTGGCTAAAATGAGAACTGTAAATATGCAATCAACTAAATGTACTGTAAATAATTTAGGCACTTGCATATTTATATAGCTCAATAACCCCCCAAAATGTATTGACAATTCCCAGGGATTATGCATCAGAGTTTAGCTTATGATGGAGGTGTTGTGCAGTGAGATATGTGTCTTAAATTGTGATGTGTTTGCATTCCAGGGTAGCGGTTCGATCGCCTTCGGGGAAGATATCGCCGTCCAAGTGTGACGTGGCGAACAAACAGCGTCGGTCACGCCTGGGGCTCTCCTCGGAGGACGGCGAGAGGGGGGAAAAACTACAGCAACAGGAGGTTTCATATGAGTCTCCCCCACCATCTCCGTGTGTTAAGGCGGTGGTGGAGAAGTCTAACTCGGTCTCCTTCATTCTGGATCTCAATGACTCACAATCTGACGACAGTTTTTTAGACTTGCCCCCTTCCCCAAGACCACGGCCACAACGAACAGCCTCACTTAGTGCCGTTGATCGTCCTCGCACTCCGACACACATACGTCGAGTCATACACAACAACCGGACCAACAGCCTCAGTAGAAATGGCACACATGGGGATGCAAAACCAAAGGATTTCACCAGAAAGCCTAAAGAAGTGAACGGGAAGGGGAAAGAACTGCATGATAAGTCAAGCAAAGATATGAATGGCAAGTCCCTCGAGATTAACGGCAGACCAAGTTCACGGCGTACAACCTCAGAGAGTAGTGAAGGTGGGAGCGAGGTGGAGAGGATATCACCAACTGGCTTGGCATGGACTGTCCCTGTACACCAGCCTAAATCTCCGGTAAAAATTCCTCCACCTCTGAATGGGTCCCCAGTACGCAAGAGGATAGAGCACCACCTTCTTGAGGATCCGGATGAGGATGAGTATGAGGAAACGCCAAGTGGGACTCATCAGTTCATTGAAGTGGTGGGTCTTACTAGCAGTTCTGAGGCAGCCAGTGACTCAGAACTCTCACAGTGTGACATCAAGGAAGAGTCATCAACAGACTCAGACAGTGATAGCAGTGATGGCGAGAGACTACAGAAGGGGAACATGGGCCACAAGTCTGGACCATGGTGCCCAAAGGAGGGGGCTGGTGAGGCCATGATAACAGATGAGTTGATGAAGCAGTATGCTGGTGATCAGAAGACAGTTGGCCCCAGAGCCAAACGAAATGGACGCAGACGAATCCCCTCTGCTCCCTCCTCCGATTCGGACGAAAACGTGACACCCCACAACGAAGGCAATAATGACGTCAGCTGGTCTGAAGATGTGGATATAACCTCAAGCTCTGAGATGCATGAGCTGTGATCCTGTGTGGAAAGCCTTCCTTCTCCACTTGACCGAGAAGGACTTCATCCTCCTGACCGATAATTGACGAACGACTGCGAACGACTCACTGCCACAGCCTCTCAATAGGTCTTGTATGTTCTCTTGAGTGAGTTCTCCAGCCGATGGTGATGGTGTTGGTGCTGGTTGAGGCTTGTTCCTTCACACCATCATCTGGCTTACAAATTTGAAATTGCTACATTGCTCTTGTAAGAGGGCAATGATATTTTTATTATTATTTGTTGGAGAGGAAGGATTCACATCATGGCCTTTTTGTGTTGTGTTATTTTCTAGTCAAGGTGTCTCACTAGAGAAAAAAATCCAAATAATGTAATGTACTCATTCATGTCCCTTTGTGAGTCGTGGCTGCACCTATCCCAAGCAGCAACACAAATGAGATGACCATGAATGTAATCTAATAATAAATATCCCATGGTTTGAGAATTATATTAACATAAGATATTTTCAGTAACTTGGAGACTACTTATTCCTCCAAATTGTACCAGAAAATAGACTGCACCAGTTGTAATGGTCTATTTTGTCTTACATTTTGGAGGTATTAATAACCTCTGGTATCCTGATGAAATCTTACTCCTTTTATGCAACAAGGGCATAGAATAATAGTGCATGGACTCTTTGAGGTTAATTTTGTTGGATCCTTGCAGTTGTAAATCTCCCATCATCTTGCAACAAATTGCCAGACCTTTGCAGATGCAGATGTTTGGGTGGTTCTTGTGTTGTTTTGCAAATGATTTTATTGGATGGTAGCAAATACAGACCTTAAACTTTTGCATTATGGTTGGAATGGTTTCTGCTGGATCATAGCAAGTGCAAACCTATGGATCTTGCGTCATTGTGCAATCGGTTCTGCCGGACCTTAGCAAACGCTGACCTACAGATGTGACATCATTTTAGTGATTGGTTTTGCTGGAGTGGGACTTGTCTTTCACAGTGCTCTGCTTGTGGCCTCGTGTCCTGCCGAGACAATAGGTCCTCTGTCAATGGGATTACTGTATGCATTTTGCCTTATCAGTCCCATATCTGCTTAGGCTCATCTTGTGGTGTGTTATTAACAATACCATTTTTGGAGAGTGTATATTTATCTGCAAGGATTTACTAGAGATCCCACTGCATAGTTCCATGGTATACTGTGCACATGTCATGGTACAGTATGGTACATAATAAAATGGTTGTATAATAGACTTGGCAGTTGGTTGTACATAAGTAACCACATACTCTGAAAATACACTGCAGTATACATATATACATTTATATATAAATATATATATTCACTCACACTTCTGTAAAGTACTGTAACTGGTATGAGCATAAAGTATTTACAAATTTAAGTAAAGAGCTTATATCCTAACAAGACTTTAGATTCCTCGTAACTTGTCATGTGCACAATGAAGAAGCACAAAGTTGGTTTATCTGTTATGCAAACTATATAAGGATTGAATAGTTGTGTTGAGCTGTACCGTGATAACCCCAAACAGCCCATCATGGAGTGGTATCCCTAAGCCAGCCACCACGACACACCACACCACACCACACCACACCACACCACACCACCTCTCCTTGCCTTCTGTTCGGTTCACTGGCAAGGTAATCAATCACATGTTTAGAAGAGATGACACTGGTAGAGCTGGTTCTCACACCCACATTGACCCGAGTACAGTACTTGTTGCACATTTCTCAGCATCATCATTTTCTTGTACCACCACATGCCTTGCCTTTATGTCTGAACTTGCATACATGGTCAAAGTTAAAGAATTGGAAATACAGTACAGTATGACTAAGAAAATAACTTGTATACATAATTAAAGAATTACAAGTACTGTATGGCTAAAAGTATCCAGTAACTTGTATACATGGTTCCGAAGTAGTGTATTGCTAAAAGTGTTCAGTCGTATTAGCTCTGCTTTTTGTCTGGTTAAGGACCTTGTGATCATGTTAGAAAATTGGAGGCTTCTGATTCGTCATGACCGTGCCACGAAACAAATTCCTTCTACTGTATATAGGTGGTGTTTTGTGGCAATATTTGAAGAACTCTTTTTATCTCCAATTTTCTGACTACATCACAGGGTCCCTTAACTTATCACTAGGCCATGTAAACAGACTGTAGTATATACCACATATCCAATCCCAGTAATTCAATTCATGGTCATGTTTGGGAGCTTAGGATCATAATGATGAATATCTAAGAATATAGCCTTGATATCCACCTCTGTCAGTGATATATCTTCTAAAGCGAATAGGTGATACCGGAATATATACAATAATAATAATATACTATTAGTCTGACAATGCCATCACCTATCACTCTTACTGTCAGATAGTTCTCTATACAATTGTAGGTGACACTGATATGAGTAGAGTTTATAGCACCCAGTCAGGTGCTAAGAAATACTGTACTGTAGCTGATAAACTGGTGTAACACTATGCAGATGCTATAATCACTTACCTTTCACTATCTATGTCTTCTTGATATGCATACTTTTCCCAGTACTGTACTGTACTGTACTAGAGAGTGGCTGGTGATGGTATATGTCACAGAGTGTTCCAGTGTTTATACAGAAGAAATAATGTACTGTATGGTGACTTGACGCCCTTATGTGTATAGCGAGGAACACGGTGCCATGTGATACAGTACAGTGTGTAGCTGTAATGTTTTCCTCCGTGTGAAGCAAGCAAGCAACTTCTGCCTGTCTGAAGGGCTTGTAAAACTCTCTACGTATGTACAGCTTTGAAAAGTAATGTAAAAGTATGGAAGTGGATAAATAAACCAATACAATAGAAGGTTGTAGGGATTTTACCAGAAAGAATGGGGCTTGTTAGATTTGGGTACCATTGGGCAGGCTTTATCCTCCCTCTGAAAATAATGAAAGACAAAACAGCAAAGATTTTGTGCTCTGTGCAAATAATGCCAAGTGGCTGTTGTTTTTACTTGTGTTTAATGAATAAGGTAGCCAAACAGTCTCCTAATTCCCCCCAAGACTGTGGATTTTTCCCACGGTGTGTCAGAATTGCAAATCTTCCAAGTTATTAATATTATTCTTTTGTTACTAGGGATCACAAATTGTCCTCACGTGTACTAGGAGTGTCCTCATTATTTTTTTTTTTTATATGTTGAATGATTTTTATAGTATTATATAGTGTCATTTAAGTTCAAAACCTGATGTGATGATGATTTACTTTTGCATCCTCGTTGCTGCCCAGCTGTAAAATTTTAAGTAACTTACCATTGTGATCTTAATGTAGGGTATAGAAATAAAAGCAAGTCTCAGTTTGTTTGCCATTTCTATACCACACCTTAATCTTAAGATCAAGAAAAATATTATACACCTAAATACAGTAGATGTTTAAAAATATGAAGGAGTGTTTGTGGGTGTTTTGTCAATAAAGTCAAGCAGTGAGTGTAAAGTAAAAGTAGTGATAATAATAATAATAATAGGTCACCCACCCTGTATTAAGACCCGGTTCCCGGGGTAACTAACTGAAGGATTGCGTGTGAACGCCAGCGGATTTAATATGGAAGTTGGGGAACGGAGTGATGGCCGAGTTAGATGTGTTTTGTAAAATCTTCCCCGCGATAATTACTGATACATCGTACGTCTGTACTTTAAGATGTTATTATGAAACGTGCACCATTGAAATTGTAACAGGCACTTTTGGAAATAGAAAATAGTAAAAAAAAAAAAAAGGCAAATAGTCGCCATATTTAGTCGGTCTCAAATTATATAGAAGGGCCCGACTGAAAGAGCATTATTTCTCTAGCAGAAATAATAGCAAAAACCCACAAGATCAAGATAAAAACAAATATATATATTGGTGTATGAGGTGCAAAATAAAGATTAAGATATAAGGTGCCGTTGTAAAGGCAATATTTCCCATCAACCATTGAAATTGTAACAAGCATTTTTGGGAATAGAAAATTGTAAAGTAAAAAGGGAAATAGATTAAGATAAAAAATATATATATAAGTTTATAAGGTGCCGTTGTAAAGTCAATATTTCCCATCAACAACATAACCAATACTCTGTCAGTGATCGCCATTGTTGTGAAAAGTTGAAGGTCAAGTTAGAGGTCCCGGAGTATCTGTTAATATCTGAGGTCATCGGTTACCAGGGGACACAAATATCCACCATGATTTAGTTGAATATACAGGTAAGCTTTTGTTGATATTATAAACTATGAATTGTTACTAGATATATGGATAAAATGTAATGTTAAATGCTGATGGTCGGGCATTGAAATTCTTACGTCGGCCATTTAATAATTAAAGGGATAAGACTGGATAATTGGTGATAAGAGTCCTTGATAATATTATAAGATGAATGAGTATTTATCCTCTTAATCTAAACACAGACTCGGTAAATCACGTAAGTTATTATTATTGTCTGTATGGAAATAAATAACAAGCCTGGGAACACACACACACACACACTATCCTTTTAACCCAGGCCCGGTAAATCACTTAGTTAGTCTGTATGGTAATGAATAAAAAGCCTGGGAACACACACACACACACAAGCCTGAGAAAATATTTGTGTAAATATTGACAGAATTATCGTTATTACGTACGGTTTTTCTACCTTCATTACCCACTTATTTAGACCATTCTGAGACTATTTTCTTCTATAGCATTTCCTCCGCAAGATAGGGCATATTCAAATGGGGGCATCTTGAAATATTCCTGACCTAGCCTTACCTAACCTGAATCAGACTACTGGGACCTAATCTGGGCAAACTACCGGGACCTAACCTGGGCAAACTACTGGGAAATAACCGTAGTAAAGTACAATAAATGACCGTGTCAAAATACTGGGACCTAGCCGTATCTGGCAACGCTGCTATAAAACGGTAATTCTTTCAATAAATACCAATATGGGTTGGTTGGTAACCCTTCCCCCCTTTAATAATAATAATAAAACAAAAAAAAACATGGGGCATATCCAGAAGGTCAGACAGGCCACCATCACACTGGGTTAATATTCCCCATTTTTACTTGCTTGAGGTGTATGGTGGATCCCAGACTATATACAGTATATCCATTACAGTACAGTATAGTATTTAGATTTGGCACAAATTGTCAGGCAATATGCGAACCTACTGTAATTGTATATTTTGTCATAATTTGGTAAAGAAATTATATACGGTACTGTACAGAAATTGAAAGGCAAGTTACCTCAATTTCACAGAATTTAGGGTTGAAAAATATTTCACTGACTAACTTTTCCTTTATCAGTGAAGGACATGGTGGCTGAAAAGAATGTTAAGAAGGATGAACATAGAATTTAAAAGCCATGGCAGGAGTGAACATTAAAGTTGAACAATCAATAACCTCCACCATCCAGAACTGCTATGAATTGGGATATACAGTACTCCTGGATGTTTTGGTCAAGTGGATCAAGTGGTAATGTGAGTATTGGATTCCCTGGTGTGTCAAATCCTGATTTGAAGAGGAATGGTACTACAGTTTGACTTGTTGAGTTTATAATTCATGCTAAATTTCTTACAGTCAGATTAATAATTGGAGAGAAAGTGGTTACCAGTACAGTGTATCATTTCAGAGAACAGTTCTAAATAATTTAAATATGTAAAGAAATGCTGCCAAACGTAGTTTTTCCAGTTTATTGTTTAAGGAAAGATATGTAAAGAATACTTTGGGTGAAGTAGGATATCTTTCTCCACTTGGTTTCCTTGAGGAGTTTAGTTGGACAAGGGAAACTTGGTGTATAGAATCTTCAGCACATGGAGTGGTACAATATTTAGAAAGCTAAACTAAGGGATGCTAGAATAGTAATGGAACTTATTTCATTGGATAGTTACTGTAGGGGATATTGCCTTTAGTGATATGGATAATACTTTAAGGGTTTTGGTGCCCATTCAGCCCCAGCCATTTCCTTTGTTCTTCAACTGTCCCTCTTTTCTTTCTATTTCCTTCCTGCCTATATTACCTTGCTATTATGGTGCCTAATATCAATCAATCAATCATTGGGTAGTTTGTTTTTTCCCCCTGGACTTTGAGCCCTTGAAGGGAAATGGGGTATTAATAAAGGAATATTCCAAACCTTGATGTGCCAGTAATTAAGAATGGGAGGCTTCAGTATCCTCTTAACTAAGCAGGATCTTAACTTGAATAAATGTTATTTTGGACTGTACAGTAGTCTGAAATATTCTAACTGATTATCCTGTTACCAAGGGATAATTGTGGTTTTGAAGATGTAACTGGCAGCGTAATGGGGAATGTAAGGAATGTAAAGGGGTAAATAATTGATATATTAAAGTATCATAAATTATAAAATAACTTTATTCATCACAAAAGTGAGAAATCCATAGTCCTCCAAATTTATCTCCAGTATATTGGATGATGTAAAGAACTAACCTATTATTTATTCCACAGGTAAGGCATTGCTGGGGTAACTACAGTATAAGATGATTATCTCTCCAACACATCCATCAGATATGGAGTGTCTTGGGAGTATGTGACAAAGAAATGGATCAAACTTGGTCTCCTGCTTTTCCACTGACCATGTTGGATTAATAGCCCTCAAACTTCCAAAGGTAAAATGAACCCTTAAACATTTAGTAATAATTCTATACTGTTGGTAGTCTGTCATCTGGCCAATGACTAGGTTTCATCAGTAATGGATTTATAGCCGTGCCTCTTGCATTGTTCTCCTGGTTTGAGCTTAGTGTTGTACAGTTTGAGACAAAATTAGTGGTAATTCTTTTTTAATTTTTGGCAGATAAGTGGAATGTTCATAAACTTGACTTTACTTGGTATCAGAGATTATAGTGTTACCACTAGTTTCTCTAACTGTACACAAATGCTAAGCTCAAACAAATAGAACAGGACAACAACTTTACAAAACTACTGTACATGGGTCAGTGAGAGCCTATCTTCAAAATATATATATTCTCCTTATGTACTCTGCATATTCTCTCAAGAGGATATTAAAGACAGAGTGGAGGAACATTTTTTTATTAGACAAAAAGGAACTCTACCTTATTACATGATGGTTTTGTACAGATGAAGTATAATATACAGGATGTCCCTCGACTTTCTTTTCTCGCTTTGTCAAATGAAAATAGATGTATTTCTAAGATAAAAATACTCTATAAACATACATCTTCTGAGATAAGTTAAAGTGCTCGCATAACTAGTCAGTAATTTTTGGGTATTTAATTTTCTTTCTTATTTAAATGGTTATTATTATGGATTTGTTGTAGTTCATCAAGTTATTGTTATAAAAACTATGATGCTGTAAGTTTGCATTATGCACCCATTTTAACTTTCAAACAAGATCTCAGAAATGTATGTTTATAGAGTATTTACATCATTTGACAAAGCAGGAAAAGAAAGTCGAGGGACACCCTGTAGAATTCACACGAGTGAATATTGACAAGGTGAAGAAAACTCACAATATCAGATGAAAAGATATATTACCAGTTTTGATGACACCTGTTTCCCTCTTCAATGGAATGAGATTTATTCTGACAGTTCACCACTGAAGAGTGTGACTATAGTAATTGGTCATGGAGTTAGGATAAGTTACATGTGGCAGCAGCGCACCCCAAAGGAGCCTCTGCCTTACGTCAGTACAAAATAGAATGACTATAGTTGCTGAAACTGTTTGGTAATGCACCCTTTCTTTGATCGGTCATTGTGGGTTTTCTTCACAAAGATATATAAATTAGAATTCCAAATGAAATCTTGAAAGATCTTACCATATTTGTACAGTTAGTCAAATGTATCCATGTGTGTGTATGCAAAACTGAAAAATTATTTATAAATGAAAATTGTTTTTTACCATTACAGTATATAGTATAACCTCTTACATATTATATGACCCCTTATACAGATATGAAGTTTACTTCACGAGTCTTGTCCAGTGAAATTATAACTGACCCACCCTATCAATTGACTTTGGCAATAAAATGAACTTAATATTGATAAATACTTTGGATGCAAATTAGACTCGAGAATTAAGTGTCCAGACGGTGACCATATCCTGGTCTAATCACACAAGATTGGTGGTTGGCATGAACCTGGGGATACCATCTAACCATATCCTTATTTGCAGGTTTGATTGCTGAAAAATGGTCTAATCTGTCTTCAATGGAAGCCACCCTTCCATTAATCACTCCCTCAGCCAGTGAGGGTGCAGCCTGCCAGGAAGTTTCCATCTGGTAACGTTGCTAAAGAAGAGAAAAATAGAAAAATCTGCTTAATAGTGTGGTCTTAAAAGGTGCAAGTTATTTTTATCAATATGCATATATCCATGTAAAGCCTCTTCCACATGAGAAGCAAAAAGACGGCAGGCACAGGCAACCGAGTGTAATTCTCTTGCTTTTTACCAGTATTACCAGATCAAGCAGTTCCCGGCAGCCATAGGCCACTTATGCCCGACACCCACCCACAAAGTTGGTAACAGTGTCTGCCCACCATCTTTTTGCCTCTTGTGTGACTTTAGGATAAGCCACAGGCATAGTATAGTTGGATACAAGTGTTGTCAACCTGCTCCAAGCATTCATTGGTGGCAGTGAATTGAGCTTACAATTAGTGGTTACTAGGTGGGATGGAGAAAGTAATGAAAGATTTGGTAAAAGTGAGAATACAATTGGTATTGAATGTGGGGTAGTCGAGAGAGTGAGGTGGTTTGGACATGTGGAGAGAATACAAGGTGAGGAGTTTGTAAATAGGTGTATGAAATTGAAGTTGTGGGACCTGGTGTGAGATGCAGACCCCAGGTTAAATGGTAGAACAGAGTATGTAAGGGAGAGAAACATGAGAGAGGATGGGTGGCTTGACCAAGTAAGGAAGGAGTGTTGGAACAGAGAAAACTGGAGACACTTCTGCAGTGGCCACCCCCTTGGAGGAAGGTCCCAGAGTGAGAGATGTCTCATAGCTCTAGATAGGTTCAGGGTTACCATCTTAGCCAGAGTTGACAATGCTGTGTGGCCAACTGAACAGTCGCAGCACATAATCCTTGAATAGACTTCCCCTTACACCCTGATCGAGGACTATGTGCAGCTACTGTACATACATTAACTGTATCTTTCTACAAATTTAAAGGAATGAGTATGGATTTTACATTAAGACAACACCTGAATGAAGGCCTTTGTACAAGTTGTTTTATACAAAAAATATTAAAATAAAAGTATATACAGTACTGTAATTTTGACTTTGACTTGCCTATACTATTTACCACAAGATTTCCAAATATAAAGATAACTAATGAAAATTTGGGACATTACCCAGACTAAAGGTTACACAGTACTGATGTATTAACCCTGTCTCAAAACATAACTGAAAACCAGATCTATGGATTATTCTGAATGAAAAGCAAACTACCTCTGGATTTTTTTGCCCAAATTAAAACAGGTATAAAAACAATTATCTAAATAACAACACTGGCCACAAATATATAATATTTATATATTAACTTTGTCTTCCTAAAAAATATACCTGTGGATTTCTTACTTAATGGAAAACAAAGTACCTCTGGATTTCTTACTTGATTGAAACATTAAAAATGTATCAGCAGCTGATGGTCTTAAATACATTAAAGCCAGACAGTGCAGTGGAGATCACCAGACCAGGGATTTGAGGATGCCAGTGTACCTCCTTCACCTCCTTCTGACCCTTGTGAACAAACAGCAACTGTGGCGGTATATCCTGTATGGAGTAAAACACAACAATTTATTTATACCTCTGAATAAACACATATTGCATTAAATTTACAAACAATGACATACAGGATGAATGAGGAGAGTTGGGAGAGGGAATTATAAAGTTTTAAAGATATTAAACAGCTTAGTATTTTACAAATGGGATGAGTTATTTCTAAATATTACAAAATGCATTAACTGAAGCCAACTGCAGCTAGAGGAAGGGTCAACCAAGAAGAGACTTGGATCCTAACTCCTGGTTTCCCATAAGGTTGACTATTTACACAAAGTTGTATACTATACATTTGATTATGAACCCATTAACCTTCAAGCAGACTAATAGATTCCTAAAATATTATGAAACAAATACCGTATATTAAGATCGGTAATGGTAAGAGAATTGCTCATTCAAGTTTGTTAACTCCCAAATAAGGTTAATAAAATGAGCTACTGTTTAACAAGACTATACAACATAACACAAGCCACCCAAGGATATTGTACTGCAATTAAATTTTTTATAAAGTTCACAATTACTTGATAGGTTCATCTCAATCATATATGGGTTTCAATCTGGCCTGCATATCTTCTTTGTTTGACCACTTTACAACACCAAGGTTATATCACATGCAATTATTTTCATTTCTTCTGACACTGACTTAATCACTCGTTTCATCGTTTTCACAAAAAAAAAAAAAAAATGCAAGTACCTTGCAAAGAACAGAAATAATTCAGTACTCACCATGTCTTCTTCAATCCCCGCCTCTTCATCTCGTTCGACTGCAAGGTCCCATTGCAACACCTGGTTGTCCTCACCAGCACTGGCCAGCACTGACGCATCACTTGGATGCCACTCTACTGTTGTCACTGGTGCAGTGTGTTGCTTCAGTACAGCTACTGGCTCACCACTCTGGTACAGTCCAGCCAAGAGGAACAACATTTCACTTTCACATATCAATATCATCCATAAAAATTATGCAACAACATATTTCATCCATTCATTCACACTGACATTTCATCTCTCCCTGTTTCTCTAGTGGAACTGGTCACAGTTTAGTTTGATGTTTTTGCTACAGAGGTCACTGGCTCTCTACAAAGGGGAGACTGGGTGGTACAGCTATCCTATCATCCAGCAAATGTAGTTGATGAAGACAAAAAGAGCATTAATGGATATTAATGATGGATAGCCACCAGGTTCGTCTGCTATGTTGAAGACAGATGGTAGACCTCTTAGGCAGTACTGAATACAGTATAGCTCATTTCTGCCAAAATCATAGCTATAAATAGTCCTACCAGTTTTCTGTACCTCTCTAATAATCAACGAGATGGAGATGGAAGCATAAAATCAGAATATCGTACATCAGCGTGAATAGGGTTTTATAATGGTTACATACTGTACACAGATCATGAGCTGCTGATGTTAATAAGCATGACAATGTTATGACTAGATTCAGTATGGCATGACACTAATATCAAGAATAAGTTAAATGAAATTTGACAAACCAGAGTACAACTGAGGACATGACAATCATACTAACCTGGAAATTCCTAAGGTCCCACACCTGAACCTTTCCATCATCCCCGCCAGACACAATGAAAGGTTCATTTCTATTCCAGTGTATCACATTGATGTCGGAGGTATGAGCATCAGACACGGTCAGCATGCATGCCTTCGTCTGTGTTTCCCGGCTGTCCCACACTCTTATTCTGTCCAGTGAGATTCAAGTGAAAACTAATTCTTGTCACACTATTTTTTACACAAATGGGATAGAGAACTTCGATACAGTTTACCAAGATGATTTCAGCCTCAGTAATATTTTAATTAATATTTGGAGGTTAGCTTATATATTTGGCCAGCTTATAGGCCAAGATTCTATATATGGTAACAAGAACAAGCATATATAAACAATATTATTACACACACACACACACACTCACGTCTTGTCAACAGAACATGAGGCAAAGACATGGGGCTCGTTCGGCGACCACTGTATATCCTCAACAGAAGCAGTGTGTGCTTGGTAAGGGCGAGAGTCAACTGACCACTTCCCGCCTTCCACTGGCTTCCAGATGTGAATGTTACGTTCGCAGTCTCCTGTTGCCAGTGTACCTAGGAAAATGAACTTTTTTTAGTGATATGATGATTTTTTTTTAGTTTTGCTGGTGATATAGCTCATTACAGTACTATGAAATGCACAGTACCACTTACTGACCCACATAGGACAAAAAATAATATACATGTAATGTTTGTTTGTATCTTATGTTGAAAGATAATTGATGGGAACAATATTGTACAGTATTATTCTGCTTTATATATATTTCTGCACCAGTTAGTAAGAAAAAATATCTTTATTACCGATATAGAGCAGAGGCACATGTGCGGTATAGGCTACACTCAACATCTTTCCAGTTAGTACCGACATGCAAAACACTAATTCAAATCCAAAATAGCGGTGTATCCCTAAGTGTAAGGGTTAATAGTGTTCCACCCAAAGAAATAAATGAACTCTGCTGTAGTACAACCTTAATGACATTTCACAAACACGTGCATTAACCAGTGATATTATTGAAGCTCATCCTGATTGGCTGAGGTTTGCCACAAAAAGTTTAGTAGTCATGAATTATCCAAACAAATTCAAGATGAATGCCTATATGATAACAGCTGTGAACAATAATCAGCAATCAGAAAATGGCACAGATTACAGTACAATCCAGTCCAACTTTCCCAACCTGGCATAGCAGTGGCCCAGTCTAAGGCAAAGCCCTCACTGCGATGACCCTTGAATGTATAGATGGGCCACTCCTCAAGAGGTGCAGCAGTTGTGGTTGGTCCCTGTTCTACAGCCCCTAACATGTTTGAGAGGTCCCACACTCCAACTTCACCAGTCTCTGACCAAGCTGCTGCAAGCACCACATTGTTGATGGTTGAAGTCTGAAAATAATCCATGATCAATTTTAGCATTTAGTCTTTGTAGATTCCTATCACTGCTAGCTAATAGTACAGCATCTGTAGAAAGGTGCTACAAAGAGTCATTCCCAGCTTCACTATGTGTGTTAGTAGGGCAGTATGACTACTACTGTACCTGTTGTCCAGTCAAGCTACAGCAGCCCAAACACTTTCCATCAAAGAAGTCGTCAGGGAATCATGAATGTGACATATATTGGCTCTTCTAAGAAAATGTTACTGTACTTTTCAAGTAAAAGTAATGAATGTCATTTTTAAGTCCTGATATTAAGTACCCTGTGATTGTGTATGAGAATTGGAGGTTTCTAATTCCTTCTAACTATGCCACAAAACACACTCCTTCCATAAAGGTGGTGTTTCATGGCAATAATTGGAGGACTCATATACTTCCAATTATTTTACTCTATCACAGCATCCCTTTAGAACACACAAAACATTAATATCAGTGGCATAGACCATGAATGATTTTTATAGAGAAACCTGTTATATCATTCAAGAGGTTTCTCCATGTCCCTTGCTAATTCCACACACTGTACAGTACTGTGAAGATTACAGAGCATGGCATCAAATCACAAAAATCAAAGAACCCAATTAAATTTTCCCCAAGTGGACCTTTCTTGAGATATGGTAGCACCCACCCTGATCCTGTTGATACAGCCATTGTGTTGGACAGTAGCAGAGGCTATAATAGGCTGTCCTTCCGTGCCCTCATCTTCATCATCCTCAAGTTCAGTGTCCTCATCATCATCATCATCATTCTCGCTGATCATCTTTAGGTTTTTCATCTATGGATAAATAAAAGAACATCAGTAATTTCTATCTATCTATTGACAGATGCCTCAATCCCCTAAGGGGTGGCCACACATGAATTGTCTCCATGCACCTCTGTCCCCCATCAACTGGCATCCCACCTCCCACCCAATGCCACTCTCACTCATATACTGTACCTCTCAACTCCATCCTCCCACCTCACTCTTGGTCTGCCTTTTCCCCTCCCTCCGTCCCTCCACCTCACTCTCATACACTTTCTTAACCAATCTCTCGCTCCCCATACACTGCTCATGACCAAACCAACCTCAAAGTGTTCCTTTTCCCACTCTTCAACACATCCACACCACATCGCTTACATACTTCATATTTCAGTTTTCTAGTACTGTATAGTGTACAGTCTTCATAAGTATGGGTCAGTATTACTACCTTTAAGACTGTGATGGAGTTGAGGTGACTGCGTTGTGCCTGTGTGCCAGCCACAAAGGTAAGGGTGAGAGGAGTGTCACAAGTGCGTCCTTCACCCAGATTGTCACGCACTATGTCAAAGCTAAGACATGGTGCTCCTGTAAAGAAACCAAAAATATTAAGGGTGGTAGTAATAAACTTGCTCTTTGATGAAAAGATGTTTCATTGCTAAATTTGCACTGACAATTAATAGGAACTGAGCGACGAAGAAGTGGTTTAATAATATCACCCAAACTCTTATTAGAACATAAGAATTTAGGAAACTGCAAAATGGTCAAAACCCCGGATTCCCAGGCTCTCCCCCAAGTTTGTATGGGGTATGAAAACTGGGCATATCTCGAAAACGGGGCATTTCCGAGAGAAACACCATTGAAGAAAATAGTCTTAGTTAGAATGGTCCTAATTAGTGGTAAAACATACTAATATATACGTTTTACTGAACCCAGGTTTACTATAAATTTACCAAAACAACTACCCACGAAAATATCTGGGAACTTTGGAACTTTCTTTTCCCAAAAAATTTAAAAGCCCCATAACTTACATACAAAGTTAAATATCCTGCCATATGAGTTCCCTATTAGTGTAATTAAGTTTTAGAATAATCTGTCAGACTGGGTTATTAAAGAGTTGTGGTAAACATTGAAAAAAAAAGACGAAATCTGGAAATTTCAAGATTTACGATCCAATTCTAAGTTAAGGCACGTTTATTATCCACTAAGTTACACACAGCCAATTTTAATGTTAATATTCAAGAAGTGAAGGTACAAGCATCTGTAAGATTGGGTTCATTAGTGAGTTTACAATTATTTACCTGTGCTACCCTCGTGAAAGAGTTTGTAAGCAGAGAAGTCACATTCTAAATAATCTTCATTTTCTGCATCTGCCACATTTCCTTCTTCATCTACCATTTCAAAATCTTCCGTTGTATCTTGTGAAGTCATGTTTACTTAATTAAACCGTGAACACGGTGTCCACACAACTAAAAATGAGGAATTATGATCCAACACAACAATACCCTGACAGAAACACGTGTGTTAACTGTTGTCGTCGTCTAGATGGCGCTGGTGTGTGGTCTGAGTGTGTAGAGTCGTTTGTTTACTACCTTCACAACGGTATTACTTTATTAACTTTAAATTATATATAATATACTGTAATTAAATTTGATTAGTCACCCCCACTAGTTCCCCTTCCAGTGTGGCGGTCATTTTCAATATAGGGAGACAAATTATATGGATTCCATCTAGCTAGGCCTCACAGGAATACTCCCCCAAAGTTACATATTCTGATCTACAAAATAAGCAGAAGATATACTCTACAAGTACCTTAATTAATAAATTAAAGAATATGAATAGATATACAAATTTTATTAATGGCAACTTTATTAATGGCAACCTATACTGTGGACAGTGGAAGACATTTGTCATACATTCTTGTACAAGGTCACCTTATGCAGTGATGCTTATCTATGGTGTTATTCTGTGAACATTGGGCAGTTGGGCTGTGTACCAGACTTGATTCTGTGATGACATACACATGATCTGTTGTTTCTTCTGTATGGACCTCAAATTTGAACCAAGAGCAAACCCATGAAATGCTAAAGCTGGGCTATGACAATGAAGCAATGTACCAAATGACATGTTTTGAGTGACACTCATCTTCAAAAGGGGCAGAATGTAACTGGAGTTTCACCATAACAGTCGCTTTTTTTGTCAGCCGCCTCGACAATAATGATAAATAAAAGTAAATCTTTAAATATTTTCTGCAAGTCTCATGTGACTGCCTTTTCATATGTATAAATGTTCTTCCACCATGCAATTCTTCATAAATTAATCAATATTAAACTCCTTCTTCCAAGATAACAGCATATTTGTTGTAATGACGTTTCCTCCACACACAACAAACACAATTGGTCCTCTTGTGGGAATCTTATTTTCTTCAACCAGTTTATTGACAATGCCTGAGTACCCAGCAGCCAAGGTTGCCCCACAGGCAGGTTCTACCAAAGTTTGATGGTCATCTGGAACAAATTAATATAATAATTTTCTTAGAAGTTCAAAGAAAATGTACAATGTAAAGATAATCTTATGTGACATTTCCTGATGATGTTTTAAATACTATATGCAACAGATATTCAGAATTGCCCCAAAAATATATATACAGGGAGAAACAACTTAAGTTACATAGCTTGTAAACAGCTTAGGCCTATAGGCTACACTCAATGTATGGTAATGATAGTGGTGAGTAATGATGAAAATACAGTATATTAATGACAATAAACACAAAAGTAGGTTTGTTGTCACTCATTGTATTTCCCTGCCTAGTGACAAGGAGAGGTTCACAAGATTAGAGGTTAAAGGCAGGCTGACAGGTTAGATAAGACAGTACAGTAGATTGGTTGGGGTGACCTACATGTTGTTCTATATCCGGCACTGTTACCCGGCCAATTTTTGGGGTGTATATAAAAATATGCTAATTTCAGGATCATTCTATATCTTAAACTGTTACTAACCTGCAAACCTTGCACACGCTGCTACAGCCTCTTTGTCTGTAACCACATGAGAGTACAAGTGTATTTCCTCCTTCAAGTCAAATACCCCTTGTGTCACTGTCAAGGCTCCCAGGGTCTTGGCAATACTGCAAAACATCACAGGATTCAATAAACATCTTCAAAAACTGTCAGTCTTTCATCAGTCCACTGCATAATTTTACTGTACTTCTCTTTTTTATCATTAAGCTAATAAACTGAAAAGCAGTTTTCAAGCCAGGTACAAAGGTCCATCACTCCTCTTGGCTGGACAAGAAACCTAACAGTGTTCATTCACCAATATGCATTCTGAACAAGGTGCCTCACATATTTCCATGGGGAGGGGTTCAAATCTATGGGATATATATTGTTCTAACTATAGGTATCTATCCCTTACAATCACTTGTCATCCCCTTCTTAATCTGACATGCCATTCATTATGAATGAATTATTTGTGGATATTCATACACAAATATGATGCAAAAATATCCAATGAAAGAATTACAGTATATAACACACACATTTATAATACCTTGTAATATCCCCAATTGATACTGGCTTTCCTGCCTTAAGAGCAACATTCAAGCAGTCAGCTCCCACAGTCTCCATGGCCACAACAGGTATGTGCTGGACACCTGTAATGGAACTAACAAAAGTAAGTATAACTGCCAAGAGGAGTTCGTTATTAGTTCTGGAATCTTCAGCATATAACATGAAACTCTGCACTACAGTATTTTAATAATGCTGTTTACTTATGGCACCACATTTGGATTTGGTACATTTTTATTACAGTTGTGTGGTAAAGAACTAGGGAATTTCCTGACAAATTACTGCAAACAGATCTGCAACTTAAACCAAATCTTACTTATCTTTTATACTGGACATGCTTCACAGTTTTGGGGTACAGTATGAAAGGACCAATAGACAGCATGCTATAATGTACTACTGTGGGTCCATGACTTTGAAATATCTAATGTTTCAATTACAGTACAGTACCTGCTGGTTTATTAGTGCATATAGTGGCATCATGAGGCAAAACTCTGAATTATGCTTCTCAACAGTGTACAATATGTATTTAACAGCCATATGGAGTAGTAGTTGTAGTAGTAGAAATAACAATGACGAAGATGAAGATGATAATGATGATAATATAAATAATAATCATAATCATAATAATAATTAGAAGAAAGAAATTGTAGCTGACCATGGCTGTGTAGACCTTTGAGTATTCCACATAGAAGTCCACCACCCCCTACTGACACCACCACAGCTGCTGGCAACTCATTACACTGGTCAAGTATCTCTTTTACTATGGTACTGTGGCCGTCCCTGGGGAAGAGAAGACAATATCACTTGCTGCCTCCTCACATGTAGTATTACAGTATTTTATTCTAAGATCACATGGAGCTGTCTATTCTCATGCTCTGATGAGGCATAGTTACAGTATTTAGTATTTCAAGTTTTCCAATATCCTCACTAATAGAATTACACGTGTACCGGTACTTCAAAAGTCTTAAATACCAGATGTCTAGGTGATCGAAGGGATGAACTAGGCAAGCCTTTGTACGCTTTGCCAATTTAATGGCTTCTTCATGAGCTTCATTCCACACTTTACCATGCACCTGAAATTGAAAATACTGTATGTAGATAATGCTCAATATATTTTTTGTCAAAGTTTTGGTTCCCCTTTCTGTTCTGGCAAAACTCAAACCTGAAACAAACTGTTCTGTGCATGGGGGTTGATCAATGATAAATTTCATACAGTATATCTCTATACTGAAGGGGTTAAAGTAGGCTAGCTTCTCTTTCCCTATACTCTTATAAGAAATTAGCTTTACATACTATAACTTCAGCTTTATGTTGTTGTAGTTTGGGAATCATGAACCTTGGTGTGGACTCAGGAAGAACGATGGTGGCCTTCAGACCGAGAGCCTTAGCAGCACAGGCAGCAGCCATGCCGGCATTACCTCCTGATGATGACACCACCTCCATACATCCTTCTTCTTCATGCTGTATGTACATAATGAGTCACAGTCATTTATAGATTACACATACCTATACTGTGCATACCTATACTGCATAAGCATTTCAAAAACATTGTTACTGTATATCTGCCCATAATTCATGTGTGAAATTTTCAGACCATAAATTTCATGAAAAAAGAGAGCCTGATAGAATTTTTTTTTGGTAACTTAAATACTACATAAACCAAAATCCAAGGCAAATTTTCATGTTGAAGTTCTAATAAGTTCAATATACTGTATAATTATTTTTTTTATTGGGCCTCGAGAATTCCTGTCTCAGTTTATGTGAGTGGTGTGAATTCCTTCATAACATTCTCACCTTCTTGTTAATAAGGTGTCCTATTCCTCTGATCTTGAATGATCCTGCTGGCTGTGTGTTATCCAACTTGAGGAGAACCTTACGTCCACACACCTCAGATAATGTTGGACTCTCCACTAAGGGTGATATGATATGTAATGGAGGGTGTCTAGGCTTTTGGGAGAGGTTACCAGACTCCATTCTCTTTTGTGTCCTGATAAATTGTTGTTGCAGTAAACTTCAACAAACACCTGTGCTGCTTAACCTTCTGGAAAAGTTAAATTCATCATAAGTAACACGAGTTTATTTCCATTCAATGCAAAATCGCCATTGCCCACCTATGGACCTACATGGGGTGACTTTGATTGACCAAGACAATGTAAGTAAAGACAGTTTATACACACTTTCCTACTCATTCTTACACACACACACACACACATACTGTACTGTAGTAACTGTATTTATACATAACACACATCACAGCCAGCCAGTTTTGGGGGTGAGAACAACACGGATTTTATTCCCATATACAGTACTAAACTACAAATGAAATTTTACCTACCCAATTTGCAATACAGTACTGTACATCTATTCGTTCCACCACTCTATCAGTACATGCACTTTCCTCACTCACAGTACTAAATAATTGATTACTCTCTTACCTTGATAACTTTACCTTGGTGGTCCCTGCTTCACAACTAGACTAGACTAGACTACAATAGTACATGTTAAATAATATGCAAGTCATACTAGTTTACTCCTATTATATTATCAATGATGCATCAAGGTCACACATTAGTATTCATCTCTACCAACCATCGCTCCCATTATTAATTAAAGTTCAACGATTTAACAACTATACAGTCCACGAAATAATATAGATTTTTGCATTATAAAACATAGTTGTTGTACAATTAATAAGAGTCTTTTAGAGGCCACAACCTGAGTCTAAATTCATTGTAAATCCCGTCTGAGTCCAAGTTAGTACAGACTATTGGAGTTTTATTTGAATCTACCCTAGAGTTGATCATATAGGTTTTCTCTGAAGAGTCTAGTCAGTGTGAGTCATACTGGATGGGTGACTCCATTGTTTGTTTACACTCAAGGGGATTGTGTTTATTCAATACAGTGTTAACATATTATTTCATGTACATTATAGACCTCATTTGATATTATAAGTATAAATAAAGCGGTAATAATTAAGGCTACGTCTCAGTGTAAAATATTCCAAGATGAAAATGTAAAAAAGTACCTTTCTTTACCTTTGATACCTTTGAAGAATTGTGTAG
This sequence comes from Petrolisthes manimaculis, assembly GCA_034508575.1. Classification (NCBI taxonomy): domain Eukaryota; kingdom Metazoa; phylum Arthropoda; class Malacostraca; order Decapoda; family Porcellanidae; genus Petrolisthes; species Petrolisthes manimaculis. The sequence continues at coordinate 59,224 of JAWZYT010006283.1, read as the reverse complement.
CCTTCTATAGTTCTATTGGCAGAGCTGTGATGGACCTACACACACACATTACAATACCCAACAACTCCTCTCTTCTTCATTCTTGTTTAATAACTTCAGATAGAGTATAATATAGAAGTAGAGGTAACGTAGCCTGCTGGAGTTGGTGGCTGGTTAGAATTGCTGACCACTGATGTCATTTGTCCAGCAGATGAGACTTGAAGGTGTCAATGATGGTGTTGTTATATCATCTCTATAGCTGTAATCATAAACTAGTGTAGGCCTAAAGGCCTAATCATATCTTATAACCTACATACCATCCGTAGCATCAATTTAATAAATATTCATGTATTAATAATATTAAGACTTGCAGTGTGTGTTGATCATTTCCATACAAAGCTATAATAATATAATTTTCATAACTATATACAGTATAATTATATAGGCCTATAGTTATCATCATTGCCACCACATAAACACAAAAATAGCGTCTTATTTCCCGTGGAATATTCAATTTGCATATATAATAGATTAACTATATCTTATAAATCATAATATACCATATAGCATGTACAGTATTCCATTAATCATTATCTAATACAGCATTAATGTTCTTAGGTTGTAACTGAAGCAATAGTATAGCTACCAGTCATTCTCAACATATAACTCCTAATTAAGTCACTCGCTTACATCACTGTATAAATTAAGTCTTTCATGAACTGACATAATAATATTCTTCACCTGACTAAATCACCTAATCTTTATATAGGTGTTAACATGCATTTAATGAATACAAATACAACAATGTACAGTATTTCTTTCAATGTCGACTAACTGACCGAGTGTATGTGTGTGTGTGTGTGTGTATAATGAGCAATTGCCTATTTTGTCCAACATTTCTCCGTATGAGCAAGTTTCCGTTCTGGAGGACTGACTCATCCTGACGCCATTGTGACGTCATCAGTACCGGTGCCAGTCACCAAAATACCATCACTAATATATTAATACAGTCAAGAGTCATATTTTTGTTGCTCTAAACTCAAAATTATGTATATATTTGTATGCATAATTTTATGATAAAGTTAGGTAATGTCATATACAAGTAGGAATTTAATTGTTTTGATTGTTTATGTACTAACAGGCAACTCGCAGTGAAATTTGGCGGGTTCGTTGCCAAGGTAAGATATGAGTCAGGTGATGTTCGGACTTGTGGCTCAACAACGTTTGAATTAAACTCACTCAGATTTATATTTTTAAAGGGAGTACATATCATCAGATGCCAATAATACGACTTATTTGAACAGTTAATTGATGCTGGGGAGTACATATAATTAATACTAAATTTATATCACATGACAAATTCCAACCTTCGTATAAATAATGCAATGATTGAGACACATCGGGTGCGTCCCAAACAGGTGATGCGCAGTGATAGAGAAAACTTTATTTATTATTATTATTATTTTTTTGTTGAAGGAGAACATTTACCCACACTGTCCTCATAGTAAACCCGCAAGTCATTATGGCAATAGGCCAATATATATGTAAATAAAAACCAACATACCCGGTATATATATCACCATTATAAATTCACTATGTTTTAAAATTGATCGTGTATTAAAATTGGAGGCTTCAGAATACTCCAATCTATAATGCCACGAAACACACTCCTTCCCTATAGGTGTAGGTGTGTGTGTGTGTGTGTGTGTTTCGTAGCCATATTTGAAGGACTCATTTACCTCCAA
>JAWZYT010006283.1:0-52500 GCA_034508575.1 Petrolisthes manimaculis | reverse complement strand
ACGTACATATATGGAAACAACACGTACATATATGGAAAGAACACGTACATATAAGGAAGGGGGAGGGGGAGGGGGAGCAAGCAAGCAAAGCACGAAGAGAGAGAGAGAGAGAGAGAGAGAGAGAGAGAGAGAGAGAGAGAGAGGAGGGGGAGGGACAGCAAGCAAGCAACGAACGAAGAAATCAAAGAAGAGAGAGAGAGAGAGAGAGAGAGAGAGAGAGAACGAAGAAAAAGAGAGAGAGAGAGAGAGAGAGAGAGACAGTGAGTGGAAGAGACAAAAGGGATTGGCTCAAGAAAAAAAGCCCGAAGGAACGCCCAAACTTATACTATATTGTTGCCCACATCTAAGTAAGTATAGACAATATTTATTAATTTACTACGATGGAAGGAAGGAAAGTGTGGGTGGATATTATTATTATTATTATTATTATTATTATTATTATTATTATTATGAGGTGTTGCAAAATCATACATACACGTGTTGTTCTTTTATTATTACCAAGATATTTATTATTTACTACGATGGAAGGAAGGAAAGTGTGGGTGGATGGATATTTGATTGTGACTGTACATACATCGATCCCTGCATGCCAGCTTCATTGTTTATTTGTATGTTTGTTTATTTGTTTGTTTGTTTGTGTGTTTGTTTATACGAGTGATTTGTGGAGACGTAGTTAATTAAGGGGAGAGTATACTTTTGGTACATTGGAGTGCCTTGATTCCTCCAAAGTATGCCAGGAAACAGACCCAGAGGAAGAAACATAATGGTATCCTGTTGCCTGGAATAGTTTGGAGGAATCTTTGCCTCCCCTTTAAAACACCTTACTGTATATATTTACATCGCTAACAACAGTGGATCGTAGAGTGTGGAGTGAGTGGGGATGATTTGTGTGTGTGTGTGTGTGTGTGTGAGAGAGAGAGAGAGAGAGAGAGAGAGAGAGAGAGAGAGAGAGAGAGAGAGAGGGGGGAGAAAGAGTGTGTGTGTGTGTATAAGGTGAGAGAGAGAGAGAGAGAATATGGTGTTTGAAAGAGAGAGAATATATAGTGTTTGAGAGAGAGAGGGGTGGGGAAGAGAAAGAGAAAGTGTGTGTATATGGTATTTGAAAGAGAGAGAGAGAGAGAGAGAGAGAGAGAGAGAGAGAGAGAGAGAGAGAGAGAGAGAGAGACTATAAGTTGTATGTGAAGCGTGAGAAGTGTTGTTGAGTTGTGGGTTATAACTTAAGTGAAAACCAGTGTGTTGTAAATTGTAGTGAATGGAATTGCGTCCATTTTAAAGGAGAGGTTATAATTATATATATATATGTATATGTATATGTATAGTAGTAGTGGTGGTGGTAGTGGTAGGATGGGGTAGTGGTGGTGGGATGGGGTAGTAGTAGTAGTAGTGGTGGGATGGGGTAGTGGTGGGATGGGGTAGTAGTAGTGGTAGTGATGGTATTGGTAGTGATGGTGGGAGCCGCCCTCCTCTCTACCTTCCTAATATGGTCACAGTCTGCAAGGCACCTGTCCCACCCACGTACACTAACCAACACAACTACCACTACTACCACCACTACCACTACCATTACCACGTACACTAACCAACACAACTACCACTACTACCACTACCACTACCACTACTACCACTACCACGTACACTAACCAACACAACTACCACTACTACCACTACCACTACCACGTACACTAACCAACACAACTACCACTACTACCACGTACTACCACTGCCACTACCACGTACACTAACCAACACAACTACCACTACTACCACCATTACCACCACCACCACGTACACTAACCAACACAACTACCACCACTGCCACCACCACCACCACCACTGCCACTACCACGTACGTCCTTTAAATGCAACACAACCAAAATTACCACCATTTGTCATCATTACCAGAATTACTATCACACAAACGGTATAATTAAATAACCACAACCATCAACATTACCTGCACTATAAACATCTTTAAAAATTACCTTGCCAAGATTAATCACAATGATATCACAGAAACTGGCATGGCATCATTCTGTATGTATGTATGTATGTATGTGTACCTGCTATACCAGCGTCACTACTACGTACCATTGCCAACCCTCACCACCACCACTACCACTACCACTACCACCACTACCACACACCTACCTACTTCTGCCACCCACACTCAACACTTCACTATCTCTTGCGCAACCACCAAAAATCCTAGCTCCCTGCCAGCTTCTGTTTGGTATACTTACGTAGAGGCTAATTTCAACTATATATCCCTATTACCAGTGCAAGTTATCTATTACCACCTATCTATCAAAGCATCCACTATAGGTACAGTTGCCAAACAAGGTATTGCGACAACTATTGATACAACATTGAATATATTAAGGTCCATAGTTGTTTGTAGGGATTATAAGTATGTATTACAGAAGGATGCGTATATTTCCTTCTGTTATACATGCTTATAGTCCATATACAAATAGTTGTGGATATTACTATGGTTAAAGTTCTATCAAGATTTGTCGCAATACCTTTTTTGGCAACTGTACATACATTTAATATACACATAGCCCATCATTCAACTATATACATAACTACAAACATGAACCACACAATGTAATAACAGCCAACAACATAATTATATTTTGGTATTGAACAAGTGCAGACACAAAACCCTTGGGACGACAATCTGAACTGAATCTACTCCAATCACAACAACAACAACAACAACGAAAGATTCAGAACACACCAGAGAGACATGCAGGGTACAGGACGACGCAGGTATATAGTGGAGAAATGAGGTGGGAGGAACTAGCTGCACACTCCTCCCTCTCTCTTATATGGTAGAAGGAAGGAGCAGAGAGAACACGTAGTCTACATGCAGGGGGGAGGGGGCAAGGATGGGGAGATGGGGAGGTGAAAAGAGATGGGAGATGGGGGTGAAAAGAGATGGGAGATGGGGGTGAAAAGAGATGGGAGATGGGGGTGAAAAGAGATGGGAGATAGGGGTAAAAAGAGATGGGAGATGGGGGTAAAAAGAGATGGTAAACAAATGGTGGAAAAGAGAAAAGGAGAAGCTATACGAAGGAAAACAAGGAGAGTATGGTGCTGAATAGGAAGTGAGGGAAATAATACATGAAGAAGACTGACTACAGTAGGCTAGGTGGCTGAAGGGAACGAGAATATATAGGGAAAGGTGAAGGAACTGTGACAGAAGACAAAAGGAGTAAACGGTGCACGAGTGAGTGAAAAAAAAACAGAAGTTGAAATGAAAGTAAGGAAGAAGGATGTGAGGAGGAGGAGGAGGAGGAGGAGGAGCTAGAAGGAAGGTATGATTGTTGGAATTAAGTAATAAAAGTGACAACACACGAGGGTGAATAAGAGGGTGAGAGTGTTACTGTACATGCAACAACACTGAAAGCAAAAATTTGTCAAAATACAATATAGGAAAACTCTCATAAAAGAAGAAATATTAACTCTATGAGAGGAAATAGTCGAGGAGAAATATGTACGATAAATAAAGGGTAATAATGATGAAGGATGCAACTTACAGACTACAGCAACGATGAATATAAAATCTATCGAGTAATGAGGATGAGAGAAGATTTCCCTCTAGGCCTGAAGGACCCTGTAGGACGAGGAAGAGAGTGACAGAATGGTGGGACTGTAAGCGAAGACACACAAGACTACAAGTGAAGACACACACACAAGACTGTAAGCGAAGACACACACACAAGACCGTAAGCGAAGACACACACACAAGACCGTAAGCGAAGACACACACACAAGACTACAAGTGAAGACACACACACACACAAGACCGTAAGCGAAGACAAACAATACTGAACAAGTCCCCCCACACACATACCAACAATGGGGCTTCTGGGAACACCCAAAAAGTGTCAACATAAAAATAAAAGACCTTAGAATTTACACCTTACATGGCATCTGTACGTACAATACATACCTCTATACTCTCTCCAATCTCACGTCCCAATTGGTTTGTTTTGTTTTCACTAGTTACTCGTTACTTCTCTGACTCAGCTGTGCATGTGTTGTATGGTTGTCACTATCTTGGTTTCAAATGAGCCTTATTTGGTTTTAGTTTGTACCCTTTCGTTCCTTCTTAGAGAGATGTGTGCTGTTCCTTTACGAGATTGCATTATTTTATCCACCAAGTGCTCCCCCTCCATACACACATGCTTCTTTTCTATCTGTCCCACACATTCCTTATTCTCCATTTCATTCTATAGTCCAGCCTTCAGTACAGTACAGCCATGGGTGATAGTGCTTCACCAGGGTCCAAGGAGTGTTGGAGAGTAACTGAACAGAGTTCGAAAAAGTGAGGCTTCTAAACCTCTCTCAACGTTAAGAATAGTTTGAAAAATTCACTTGTTCGAACTCTGTTCAGTTGCTCACCAACACTCCTTGGACCCTGGTCAAGCACTATCAGCCATGACTGTACATACATTGTACTTGTGTTTACCTTATCCTACGTTGGGATAATACATATAAAAACAAGGCTATACATAAGATAAATATATTTCACGTAATCTTCCCATAGCAATGTTTACAACAAGTTATACACATGGTTAAAATAGAAATTCCCTCTAGAATAAGTTTGCAGAGTAAACCATAATCTAAAACTTAATAAATCCAATGAAGTAATAAAACCTTCTATCACGCATTCCGAATGAGTTGTTAATTAAAATGCTATAAAGGGAACTTCTACCATTACAAACCATGATGAAACTTAAACACGTACACAACATAACATCTTTGGCACGTCGCTTATATATCACAAGAAAAAAGACAACACCACTCCGTGTTTGACCTACAATTTCTTTTTTTCAGTGAATAAAAAAAAATAAAAGTACCAGAGATCCACATGACGGATGAAATGTAAAATATATAATAGGTTTAATTAAGGGAGGAAGTACAGTGTTGGCAAATCTGAAGTAAATTGATTCCTCCAAACTATTCCATGCAACAGGACAGGCGCCTTTATTATTGTCCATCATCTGGTCCTGTTTCCTGGCATATTTTGGAGGAATCAAGGCACTCCAATGTACCAAAAGTATACTCTCCCCTTAAGTAAGGACCCTGTGAGTATGTATGAGAATTGAAGGCTTCTGATTCCTCCTGACCATGCCACGAAACAAGGTCCTTCCCTATAGGTGGTGTTTTGTGGCAATATTTGAAGGACTCGTTTATCTCCAATTGTCTGACTACATCACAGGGTCCCTAATAAAAGGTTCCATTGTAGGTGATGCGACGATTTGACAACAGAGCTAAATAGTTTGACTGAAAATTAGGCTGATAAAAAAAAAAAAAAAAAAAAAAAACAATTAGGCGCGAAATGAAAGAACTTAATTTAATGACAAGGCACATTCCTCCCAAGATGTATATAATATAATGCAAATAAAAACCACAAGGGAGATTTGAGGAAAATACCCACACCCCCTTAATTGAAATTCAGAGAAACTTGGGAAACTCCTTGCTTACTTGCTCTTTGTTTAACTTGCATAAGACAGTGAAGTATGTTGTGGATCTTTGCTGCTAGCTAGCTATCTAACATTATTTATTTATTTACTTTACAAAGGGTGATTGATCCATTACCTTGATTACGTCTAAAAAAAAAAAAAAAAAAAAAAAAAAAAAAAAAAAAAAAATTACCTTGATAACGTCTCACAAAAAAAAAAAAAAAAAAAAAAAATTGTCCACCACCACCACCAAAGATCGAATAATCCGTTTCGTTCAACCGTGATTCTTAAATGAAAAAAATAATATATACCGTGGAAAATTCCCTGACAATATAATATAATATAATATAATAGTTACATCGGTATATTATCATCATCTAATCAGAATATTTATAATAGTTCTACAGAGGGTCTTGCATAGTGAAGTAATATTATAATAGGCAACTGTATTCTTATAATCTATTCTTAAAGCTTGTAGTAGAAAGGAAATCGTCTGTCCACTAAAATTACATACATACGTACAGTTGCCCAAAAAAGGTATTGCGACAAATCTTTATAGAACTCAAACCATAATAATATCCACAACTATTTGTATATGGACTATAAGCATGTATAACAGAAGGAAATATACATATCCTTCTGTAATACAACTATTTGTATATGGACTATAAGCATGTATAACAGAAGGAAATATACATATCCTTCGGTATTACATACTTATATATATCCCTACAAACAACTATGGACATTAATATATTTAACGTTGTATCAATTGTTGTTGCAGTACCTTTTTTGGCAACTTTACAACAACCTTCGTGGAGACTGAACAACATACAAGCGAGAAAAAATGTGTGTGTGGCTCTTATAAATAATCACATATACAGAACGGCCACGATTCGCGCCAAAATAAAAAAAATATAGCATGACCCCAAGTTGTGATTTAATGAGTGCATCTTACTTGTCACATATACGACACACACACACACACACACAGAACAACCTTGTGTGTGATGTGATGTATGTATGTATGTAATGAGTGCATCTTACTTGTCACATATACGACACACACACACACACACACACACACAGAACAACCTTGTGTGTGATGTATGTATGTATGTATGTAATGAGTGTATCTTGCTTGTCACATTCACAATACACACACACACACACACACACACAGAACAACCTTGTGTGTGATGTATGTATGTAATGTCTAGCAAAGTGAATTAAGCTATATTGTATTATCATAATCTCTGTGTTTATATTAATATTCATCACATATAGTTATTATAAGCCTCGTGTGTACTTATGTATAGCTGGAAAACAACAACAAATAATAATAAGTTGTAAGTTGTAAGTTATTCAATACATTAGAATCCCACTTGGGCACTTTCTTTTCATATAGTAGTTTAATTTTATTTTTATTTTATTATTTTACAGTCATCAACTAGAGAAGATGTAAATAATTAAACTTTACATACACTGTGACAAGGGTTATTTTTTTTCATATATTTATTGTTTTTGCCGTCTTTCTGGATTTATAAGCATAGGTTTAAGTTTATTTTCTCTCTCTCTCAAACAGTCTATTATTATTTCCATCATCAAAGTAAAAAAAAAGGTGAGTTTTAATATGTCAACATTACCGAATATATACCTTACAGGCTAATGGTCATATCAAGTATAATAAAACATTGCATATTATGATTAACAGTAGTAGGACATACAGTCAGAATCACTAACAGAGATGCATGTGTGTATACTCAAAAACACTATGATAAAAAAAAAAAAAAAAAATGAATAGCATCTGCTTTCACGTAATGTCACACACACATACATACACATACACACCCTCACACACATATACACACACACACAAACATACATACATACACACATACATACACACACACACACACTTACACCGCTGCCTCAAATCTGTGTACAGAAATAGGTTGGGGCTTCCTGGCACTTTCGGCTCCCTGCCAACACAGCTCCACCAACCTCCTTAAATCTCCCGTCTGCCTCATGGCCGGATATAAACCAATCAAAGAACGCTGATTAAAATGAAAAATACATATGGGAGATGAAGGGTAATAATATATATACACAGCATAATAAAGCACCAACGCGAAAGCAACAACATGCACCTTCAATGATAACTTCTTGTTTGCTTGGCATGGATATTGACACTATACTCAAGACTTCATAAAACTCGAGTGTTATGTTGTATTTCTATATTCCAAAATTTTGAGGTTATTTCATGTCCATTATAACTGTTGTCATCTTGGGGGAAGAACCAATACGACACTTGAAGCATTGTTTAGCTTTATTTACATGAACAAATACCGGTATATATTATTACTGGTTATTTTATATGCACACACACAATGTTTACATAAATACAGTATGTACATTATGCCTCAAAACACACTCGTCATATAGGGATGAAGACATTTTAACTGCTCTTGTCAGTAGAAGGTTGGGGGGTCTGGCCTGCTGATAAGGTTTCTGCTGGTGCTGTTCCTGCTGTCTGTTCTTGCTTCTGAGAATCTGCGTCACCACTCTGCTGCTGCACTTGTTGCGACTCTGTGTTAACCTCCTCTGATGTAGGCCTAACTGTGGTGTCAGGTTCAGTCTTACTCTGAGGTGTTACGGTCTCAGTAGATTCAGTTTTCTTCACTGGTTGTTCATTTGCTTGAGTTTCCATTTGCTCGGCTGCTGGCTGTTCCATTTTCTTCTCTAGTTTGTCCCCTTCGACTGCCTTGGCCTCCAAAGCTGCTATAGAGGAGTTAATTTCTTTGATGACTGTTCGTCGTGCTTGTCTTACATCCTGGCGGCCATCTGGGTCAACATTGTCCAGCTGGAGGAGGGCTCGGGTCAACATTTCATCCAGGTACAGGAACTCTTTAGATTTCCGTCCACCAGAGAATTTTCCCACCAGGTCAGAATAATTAGCCACTGAGCCTGCCACAGCTGCAATCATAATCATTCGAGGATCCACGTCATTTTGTTGTGGAGGCTGTTGCTGCTGCTGCTGTTGCTGCTCTGGTGCTTCTTCCTGTGGTGGCTGAGCTGGAGATGGTTCATGTGGCTGTGGCATAGGCATGGGTACTGGCTGGGGAATAGGTTGTGTCGGGGGTGCAGTTGGTTGCTGTGTTCTAATAACATGAGGTTTTTGTTGAGGTTGAAATTGTGGCTGTTGTGGCTGGTGGAACTGCTGTGGAGTTGGCTGTTGCTGGTGGAACTGCTGCTGAGTTGGCTGTGGTTGGTGGAACTGCTGCTGAGTTGGCTGTGGTTGGTGGAACTGCTGCTGAGTTGGCTGTGGTTGGTGGAACTGTTGTGGTGGTTGTTGTTGGAACTGTTGTGGTTGTGGTTGTTGGAAATGGTGTTGTGATTGCCTGGGTGGGCGCTGTGGAGAGCTCCTTGGGTCGTCAGAGGGATCATCACGCCCTTCAACAAATATGGGAATGTTTCGAACCACACTTGGTCGCTGTCCTCGCTGACTTGGCTCCGAGGGGTACTGCTGCTGTGGATGTGGCTGTTGTTGCTGTGGGTGTGGCTGTTGTTGCTGAGGATAAGGCTGTTGTTGTTGTTGTTGTTGAAATGGTGAGTAAGGCTGTTCCTGGAACTGCCACTGTGAGTCCTGTTGTGGGTACTGCTGCTGCTGCCACTGCTGTTGTGGCTGTGGCTGTTGCTGTGGCTGTTGTTGTGGCTGCTGCTGTGGCTGTGCATCGGGCTGTTGTTTGCCAGCAGGAACAAAGGGCCTGGGTACAGTATTGAATTTGGCTGGGAGTGGTGAAGAGCTGCCCTGAGACACTCCTGGAGGTGAAGATGAACCCTGAGGCACTGGTGATCCTTGATTACCTTGTGGTTGTTGGGGTGTGATGGAAATCTTGGAGACAAACACCGCTGGTGCATCAGGGGCCTGTGCTACCTCAGGTGGGGCCGAGGCACAGCGAGAGTTCCTGGCAGAGTCATTGGAGTGGTCACTGGCATCCACAGCTGAAGTGGTTCGTATTGGGCACCTTCCTTGTCCTCCCAATGGTCCCACTGCATCATCACCTTCCTGAGGTTCTTGAGGCTGTACTTGTTGGGCCTTGGGAGGTGCAGGAGCTTCAAGTCTAATTGGTATTTCATGTCCAAGTGTATCAGAACCAGCTGACCCCTGAGAACCACGGTCAGGGGCATCACAAGAATCCTCACTAGTAGCACTCATAGCTGAACCTCCAGATCCTCTCCGTTCCCTCCATGGACCACCTCGTCGCCCCATAGAGGCCAGTGGTGGTGTCTGTGACATCCTCGCTGCCAACTGGCTCACAGAATCATCCCCACCCCACCCTGGCACTCTGAAGATACCCCGACGACCATCTTCACCTTCCTCAGCCTGTGGGAGATACATGCCAACATTACTGACAGATGTCACTACTGTACAGTACCGGTAAGTAGGTAATGGTTGGGGAGGTTGGTTAGTATAAGAGCTTTGTGCTCATAAAAACCATTCTATTATAATGAATTGTTGGAACCCCGTCAGGATATGAACCCCTTACTTTGGAAATGGGAATCCTACATAATACCACTGCATCTTCTAACTCTATTATTTTATATTTTATGCTGGTTTCTTATGTTAATATTACTGTACATACACACCAGCTGTTTGTTGCATCTATGAGGGAGAAATATCAGTCTTAACATCTGCCTTATGTTTACTACACTCGGCTACAAAATGATGTGATATGATAATTAATTTGTATTTACCGATGTATAAAACCTAAAATAAACATACAACCCAAGCCACACATACAGTACATTTTTTATCTAACATTCCCACGATAATGACCAAACATATCAATAAAAGTGTTCTGTATTCTGACTTTGTATACTACACCTATAGGCTATGTGGTGTGTTCAGTGTACAGTAAGTAGGCTATTTAAACTATATGTTTGGCTAACGATGTTATTTATTTTGTATATATAAATATTTTTTTTTTATAGAAGAGTGTGGATAGATGTGTGTGTATCATAAGGTGTATAAATTTATATAAAATTTAAGTACTGTGAATGGATATAAGATGACGGATATGGAAGTGCCGATATTATTTATAAACAGTACCGTAAATAGACCTATACATAAACAATAAGTTATAATAATGTATGTATGTGTGTCGTAGATAAGCAACACACTTATGCAGTAAGAAGCTAACTATAGGCTAGTGAATGTACAATGTTTAATGTGATTATGATTTAATTTAGGAAGTGTGTTGACCTATTCCCCTTTACATTAACCTACATTAACTTTTATGTCACACGAACTTATGCTCCTGATAGGACACATTAACACCATTAGTAGCCAATGGTGATGGATATATTAACCTTCCGGAGTCGACATGGTGTTACAATGAAATATAATTGTGTTTTCCCTTAATCTGAGAGTGAACTGAGGAAGGCATACAAAAATGTCATATAAATTGTCCTTGAAGAAAACAATATAACCTTAAGTATATCCATCAACTTGTTAAAGGAAATGACAGTACTTGCATTAATAATAAAAATGTAGGTTAATTTCAGCAGTCAACTTTATATATATATTTGCGTAGAAGGCTGAAATGATTGGCCGTGGTACACTCGTGATACGAAATTATGTATCACGAGTGTATAATGTAAGTTAAATAAGTTACACTGTCTGTATTATGACATGGGTGGGTGGGAGTCCAAAATGGGTGGGTGGGAGTCTAAAATGGGTGGGTGGGAGTACAAAATGGGTGGGTGGGAGTTTAAAATGATGATATAAGCCTTCATCACTTCAGCACACATCCGCCATCATTGTACATACGAGTGTCTGTATCAACCTTGAGTCATCTTCTGCGTACACTTCCCTGAGCCTAATAGTTCTTGGAATTTGGTCACTAAATGAAAACAAACTCGTGTGCTTACTGACTTCAGATGTGGTGTTGTTGTATTGTGTGTGTGTGTGTGTGTGTGTGTGTGTATTATGAATGTGGCCGCGCGCGTGTGGGTTGCAGAGTAAATTTGCGTTGGTGGCTATTTTACGAGGTGAATGACCTCACCCATTTCACACTCAGAGACTGACTAACCAAACGGGGATTAACCACCAAGAAAAGAGAGAGAGAGAGAGAGAGAGAGAGAGAGAGAGAGAGAGAGAGAGAGAGAGAGAGAGAGAGAGAGAGAGAGTTGCGTAATTTGATAAGCAATAGACAGGTGGAGAGGGAAGAGAGGGAGAAAGGTGCAGACAGTATGAGGTTTCAGACGGGATTGGGAATGAAGAAACATGATACAAGACGTGGGTAAAGTGGAGAAGACGGATGTAGATAACCTACCTATAGTTAACTTGGCCTTTTATGAACTATATCCTACCCCTCTACTCAACACATATGACATACAGTATATACAAATAATTTAAATACATTACACAAATTAAATAACAGGCAAAACATGTTCATTTCAAAAGTCACCCACAATTCTCTCTTTATAGCCTTAATAAATTTGAAATCAATGAAAGGCTTACGCTCCCACATAAAATTTTGTATTTCTTCTGCAAACTTATACTGTAGGCTATTCGCTGTTGTAGCTGGAACTGTACTTGATAATTATGATTGCTATTGCCACTAACACTATTATTACTATAGTACTTCCTACTCATTAAAATATTCCGGTAATAAGAACAGGAAATATATTCAATTAAAACAAATTTAGGTTATCACTACTTCTGCATTAATTCATTATTTTGAATACATAGCATAAACCTATTCAGAAACAGAGTTACAGCACGTTACAAAAAACAAAACCCACTACTAAGAAACATAACACTAGTGGCAAGGAATGATATAATATTAGGATTTGTGAGCATTTAACGTACCGCTCTTTTGATTGGTGGTCGTGCAAGGCTTTGTGGCCACATCCTTGTATATAACTTTCCCCGCCTCCACCTTCAGTCAAGCCACGCCCCTTACCACTTTCACAGACACACTTAGTAGCCTTTTTTTCTTACTAGTAGGTAGGTGGCTGCGAAATATCAACAGTTTTCCATATATAGCATTCTCGTTCGGAAAATGTATTTCTTCAGGCTTTGAGAATGTCTGATGTCGAATATCAAATAATACGATACCGTATACTGTATATATATTTACTGTTGGTTAATTAATTTTCATTTTGACTAACACTGTCTATTATCCGGTACATTATATAGTTGGCTTGTTAAAGTTCTTATCCGGAACACAAAAGTTTTCCTCCAACTTTAGTTTTCCTCTCTTTTTTTCGGTGTACGGTGTGGAAAGAGTGAAGTGTGGAGCCAGCCAGATCTCTGCCCAAATTGAGGAGTGGAATAATTATATAGCCTATACGAGGAAAACCCGACGCTGACACAAGGCTATTTTTGGTACGGTATAATACAGGGGACAAAAAGATTCTTCTTCTTGGTTAACGAGAAAACATTAAATGTTACTTATTTTTATATTTCTTGTTATATTTTACTAAACCAAGAAGTATAAGTACAATGCATTACCGGTATTATATTACAATTAATCACGTAAATGATTATCAAACGCTACACTACACTCTGGCAAATGTTATATCAGGAGTTCGTTTTAGTATTTAAATCATGTGAGATACAATCTATAACCAATTAATACATTTATATTATGTCAATGGTTCAATAAAACGCTTTAGAATTATAATGAACAGTTCACTTTTCCTGGGGATTACTTTGAATTGTTATAAGATTAATTATGCTTCATTATTATTCACTTTGGTATTTCATTCTGACATCTATCGCCAGCCCATTCTGTTCGAGGATTTATTTCCACTTATTATAATTTCCCGCTACTAATATATATTAAATATATATTTTTTCTTCAGTTACTGACATTCGCACAGACATGGGTGGCTGTCTTAAAATTCCAATGAATGCACTTTTTACAGTAAAATAAATCTTGTAGTCTTTTCCACAAATTTTCCAGGCACAGATATTTACAGGTTATATAGACAAAATAGTTATAAAGTTGGTCTGTATGGTGTGGGCACAAGAAGCTTCCTTGGCCACCACCCCAAACTGACTGAGTCATTTTGAACAGATTTACCCTCACTCAACCAACCCCCCTCACTACCCAGCCAACTCCATTTCTCTCCCACTCAATCCCCTTCCTGCCTACACTAACCCTTTTTATTTATCTCACCATTTCACCAGCTCCCACTGTCCTTTTTCTAGCAGCCAACATTGATATCAAACATATAATAGTTACAGCCACCAATTAAATTTTTACTCTTTTTATGTTTTGGGACAATTCAAGATTCTTTTTCAACAATATATTTATCTTTCAACCAATTAAATTTGAGGTATAGCCTTCTCCATATTGAACTTTATGAAAATCTGGTCATTGTACTGTTATAATAAGACTGATATACTGTAAAGGTACCCTAAACACTGAGTAGGTTGACAAGGTTCTCTGGTTCAGCATAATTCTAGGTTGAGATTTAGGCCGGTCCACCCATCAATAAAGTATAAAATGAGTGGGGAAATCTGTGAATACCTCAATTTTTTTATATTTGCGACAGAATTTCACAAAAGAAAGGAGTTTTGAACCCATCAAGTGTGTCAGATAACGGTATGCAAATTTGACACAAAAGCACATTTTGGTCGGAGTTTATAAAATGCTCATTTGCTAATATTTAAATTACTTTTTCTTTCTCATAATTTTAAGTGCCAACCAATTAATATTTACCCACCATCCAACAGTTTTAAGACACAGCCCACACAGAGGGTAGGACTTGATGATCAAAGGAAATGGAGGGATATACTGTACATCTAGGTTGCCTGCTATAGGGACAATAACATGAAAATCCACAGCTTTATACCAAACCAAACACAACCTGAACTGACTAAACCAAACCTCACTCCTATTTTGTAGAGTCACATATGAGTCATCAAGGTTTATTCTCCTGTCCTCCTCCTGCTGTTATATTTTTAATGGAGAATATAATTATCAATACCACACTGAGGATACATGACACTATCAGGAAGTACTGTATGGTACAACATGTTTAGTGGTACAATAATGTCCAAAGCAGCCGCAATAGTTAAAAAATACAACATAATAAGCCGATTTTCAGAGCTACAACCAAGACTGATTGCAGCCATCTTCACAGTCAATAAAAGACTGGGAAAATTGTGGGGGGAGGTGTTGTAATAACTATTATGTAATTGTAAACAAGAACATGTGGTAGAAGCAGTCCAGATCAGCTTGAACAAAGTGAATTATCCACAGAACTAGACACCCAGCCATTATTTAGAATCACAAAACCTGTGATGTGGAACCCTACTAAAATATAGAAAGGCTACCGTACCACACATACCAATATTATAACCTCTGTCCAGTACAACAACTATAATTTGGCAAAATTGGTATGGTTTCAAAGTTTAGCATAAAAAACTATTTTTATGTATATCCATTATCATATGAAGTACTCAATACTGTACTTTTGTTCATAATAAAAACAGAAAACTCCATGTGTTTACTATAAAATTATCATTACACACTGCTCTTACATGTCTGACACTCACTGTAAGAACAGTACAGTAACAGTACAGTACATGTACAACCGGATAAGCCAGTAGATCATTCAACTCCAGAGATAAAGATGATGTCTCCTAGTTCTTCAACATGACACCTACTTGACAATACAAGTGTGTATGAAATGTGTTTCCTAACCACAACATAGGAGTTGGCTATGTACCATACAGTACATAGTGACTGAATACAACACCATATGTACAAAACATTGAGTGTACAGTATTACAATGCATACACAATGCAGTGTGAAACTTGTGTCCATCAAAGATGAGATTTCATGATGGTAGCTAACATGTTTGTTGAATATGTAGAGAGATATGGTAATTGGTAATGCTACTGTATGGAATGAATAAGATAGAATAACCTACGTTAGCTCAATGTTTGACGGTTTGGGAAGATATGACCATACAGAAACAGTCATATAATAACCCTTCAAAATATCTTTTCTCAAGGTATATGATCACAGATATAACTTCACCCTGGCCTGACTAACAAAACTATTAGCCTACCTACAGGCGTGCAAATGCCAATCAATCAATCCCTAACTTAGTCTTCTCTTGAAAATGTTAACAATCAATCCTTTACAAGCAAAACTTCACAAATCACAACATTTTCAATTCGTAAATACCCTCTGCATACCTTTATAAGAACATAAATCACATTCACAGTACAATATCCCTGACCCTTCCCCCTTCCTTCATTCCTTTCCATGACGCAACATCGGTCGTAACAAAAAAAAAAAAAAAAAAAAAAGACATACACACACACAGCTCAACTTCAACGACCACCAAAAGTTACATAGACTAAAATTACTGCCTTACCTTGGAGAACATTGATGCCTGTGGTCCACCAAAAGCCCAATCTGGAGGCGAGTTATTGAAGAACATATCCCCGTCCCTCCTCAGTTGGTGTTTGAGATCCTTCAAGATCTCCTCTCCGGATTTTCTGACACTGGGTGAGAAATGACGATCCCCAAAATGATCCCTTCGTAGTCTATTATTAAAAAAACTTCTGGGATCGCCACAGTACTCGTCTTCACTATCACCACCACTCAATGTCCTATTAGTACTATTATTGCTGCTACTATTACACCCTCTCAAGCCACCACCTGTGTTGTTCTTATTGCTGTTGGTGCTGTTGTGGAAGGACATACTGGCTTGGGTTGTGGTCACAGGGCTTAAATAGACTCAACCCACGCACTATACATACATACACCCTCCTCCTCTCTCTGGTTCTCTCTCACTCCTCCCAGAATATGCCAGAAAAGTGAGAAAACTCTTGCTATTCACTGCACTCCTCGCTTCTATTTCATGAACATATATTCTATTTGGTGTGTTTAATTCTCTATATGATTATGTATTCACCCTTTTCTCACCCCCACAGTCATCATTACAATTAATTAGTCACTGTCAGTTACTCTATTTAGGTGTAAAATAGGTAAATAAGGCCAGTATAAAATGTAGCCTTACATTGCCTTGGTGATACCTGGCAATGATGGGTAATGATGTTACCTGTTTGGGTTTTGTACTTATTTATTTTTCGCAAATATTTTACTTCTCTGCTTGTTCAACTACATATTTTTGAGACTTGTATTTTCTGCTTGATTCTATGGTTACCCTTAACTTATGTAACTTTAGTACTGAATTATTGTACTTATGAAAACAATGTATACATATAAAATATTGTAGGCCTATAGACTACAAATAACAAGATGTATGGGAGTATAGATGTTTAATATTAAGATTGTTATATATATTTATATATCCAGTCAAGCTAAATCAATATAAAATTATTAATCATATGTTTTATTTTCATTCCTCCTGGAGAAGAGTTTGTGGAGCATATCCCATATTTCAGGCAATAATGCTGTAAATGATACATAATGCAGTATGTTAAATACCCTATAGGCAATATGAAAAGAACTGAATCAACTTTAAAGCAATAACAATGCAATATTCTTGGAAAATTTGATGTGGTATTTGGTACAGAAGGACCGTAGACAATATACCAGTGTTGCCAGGTACTGATTCGCTACTTTGTAGAAGAATCTTGCTAGTTTTATTGGAATTCTGCGACATATTTTTAATGGTTACGAGATGCGACTGTATATCATTATCAATAATGAAGCTGCTGTTTCTGTTAATAATGATGAGAGAGAGAGAGAGAGAGAGAGAGAGAGAGAGAGAGAGAGAGAGAGAGAGAGAGAGAGAGAGAGAGAGAGAGAGAGAGAGAGAGAGCCGAAATAGTCTACTGTATAATGAAAAATGTAATGGTGGCCTGAGCCAAGCACATATTCATTGAAACCTTTATATACTCACCATCCAACACACACATTTTAGTCAGTCATATCACCAACAAGATATTAGCACCATTATACACACCATTAAATCTTTAAAAAAACATTAGTGTAAAAATTCCGCTACTCTGGCCATTTTTCGCTAACTGTCATCATCACGCAGGGTTGCCATTAGTACGATAATTATAGTATTTGTACGATTATTTCACCCTTGGTACGATGTACGATAGGACTACTCATATAAAAAAAAATTATATAAAAAAATTTATGTAAAAAAATTTTATGTAAATTTTTTTTATATATAGCGGCGGCTACGGTGACGGTGGCGGCGGCACCGGCGACGACGAAAAAAAAATAATAAATAAAAAAAATAATAATAAAAAATAAAAAAAATAATAATAAAAAAAAAAAAAAAGTTAATTATTACAAAAAAAAAATCAATAGAAAGAAAATATTAATAAAAATATATATATTATTTTAAAAAACAATTAAAAAAACCTAATTATTAAAAAAATAATAATAATATTAATTATTAAAAACAAAAATAATAATAATTAATTAATAGATAAATATATACAAATAATGCATTAAAAAAAAAACTAATTATAATAAATAAATAAATAAATAAATAAATAAATGACGACGACGATGGCAGCGGCGGCGGCGGCGGTGGCCTTTATTAACCCTTAGTAATAATTGTCTCTCTTATCTTCACTATTCTCCGATTCGTTGCACAACAATATATATTATAAAGAGAGAGATATGAGTATGATAATTTAGGTATAAAATTGTACGATAATTCTCTGGTGTGACTGACTTGGCAACGCTGTCATCACGAGACAAACAAGAAGTCAAGTACACGGTGGCATCAACAACACACATACACACTCAACAATTAAAACACCATTTACTGTACAAACCAAACTCGTACAGTCACTCCCACATAATAAAATCATCACTACAGGAACCCGTGAACTGGAAATAAATAGTTTGATCGTGATTAATTAAATGGAATACAGACGAGTTCCAGCTGTACCAGGGGGTGACAGCTTCCTTGGAGAAAAGGTAAGTTAATACCATTAATATATATAATAAATGATACCTTATGTCGATTAAATAATTATATGTAACTTAATTGATATACTCGTTGTGATTGAAATATGTGTTGTACTTGTTATTGATGGAAATGGTAGGAGGAGGTATCATGATTTAATTGATAACCGGGATAATGTAACTTAATTGAATGTAAATGATAACTTACGTGGGTAAAGGTGTAGAAGTACACCTTACTGTAGAATAGATATTTTACTGTCATTACCCATTATTTTGGACCATTCTAACACACTTTTCTTCTATGGTTTTTCTTCCTCAAATGCCCCGTTTTCGAGATAAAAGTTTAACTTTACTATCGGAAAATACAAAACCATAATTAACCAATCCAGTATATGATTTTAGTACAATATTACACTTCTCTCTTTAGGGCCCAACAGAAGGGTCACTGATCCTGGCAGTACTTCCCTATGTCATCATGATCATCCTCCTTCCCATCGGCAGCTTCTTCTTTACCAAGTCATATGTCTTTGAAGGTGAGATGAGAGATTTATTGGCCATTTTATTTTAGTAGAGTAAAAATAAAATGTATTGGTTCCATTACCTTTTATTGTATTTCAGTGAGATAATATGGAAATTATTGTATTTTCTGTTAATGCAACAGATTAAAGAATACAAACAATATGTAGGTATATTGTACAGTACTGTATACACACATACACGTACCATACTTAATTTTTCCCCCCAGATATCCTGAATTACGGAGACACGACTGCCAATGTGTATGCTGCCATCTGTGCTGTTGTTGTCCTTCATGTGCTTCTCGCTATGTTCATCTACAAGGCCTTCAAGGAATCACCAGTCAGGGGACTCAAACAAGATTAAGGATTATTGTTCTGTAAGTTTATTTTGAAGGAATATTATAACTTTCATTAGTCTTTAGGATAATGGTTGATCAGTGCATCTTGAAGGATAATCTTAAATTGATATTTAAGTTGTTAAAGACTGGATGAAATTTAAATACTGCATCTGTTAAAAAGTTGGATGGGGATTAGTCCATGCACAAGCAAGAAGGTGGAGTTATAATTGTCAAAGAATGGATGTCAGAAGAAGGAGGGATACATCCTCATTTTATAATTATTTATTTATTATTATTTTCATTGAGAGAGAGTAAGAGAGAGAGCAATAATGTAAAATGTTGTTCATTGAACCTGTATTGGGTTCTTGGGTAGATGCAGTTTTAAAAATATGATTGGGTCACTGATTAAGTTCTGTACAATATTATTTTGGATTGCCTGTGATAAGTCATGGGATACATAAGTAATCACATGACATTTATATTATTACAAGATAAAACCATTTTGGAGGATTAGAAGTTTGTAATGAAGACAGATTTTTTGTTGATTTTTTTAGTGATATCTTAAGTTTGATGGAAATTCTATGCATTATTTCAGCTTGTGTGTGGCAAGTGTGTTTTTTGTAAATACTGATCATGTGTGTGTGAGTGAGTGTGTGTGTGTGTGTGTGTGTGAGAGTGTGAGTGTGTGTGTGAGACATACAATCTGCACTCCCAATATACGACTGTATGGTCATTAAATTCCCATCACATACTGAATCTTAGATCAAGATGCTATTAAAAGGCATGGGATATTCTCGCACAATCACACCTGAATATAACACCAAAATAGTCCAATATTTCCATCTGTGTGATTTCCTTTTCTTTCTTAGCTTTGTCTTTATTACAGTAACAAATGAGATGCCAAAAATACCCTTCAACCTCCACACATAAGTAATTTAACGGTGCTTTGTGGTGGTAGACTCGCGGTTTATGCCTTACATATTCAGAGCCGACCACCACATATGCGGTGTGAACATTTTTGCCTTCAAATGAGATGGCTGCAACTCATATTAAACTTCATTTGTATATTGTTAGACTGATAAATTGCCAGCTGACATCTCATTGCAGTATATTGTACTGGAAAAACTGTAGTCAAGAAATTATATAATGTTGAGAACAAGACAAAACATATTATATCAAGATTTATTTATATATATTTATGTTGTAGGAAAAGTTAGCTCATATTACAAAATAAGTACAGTACAGTAGGTGTGTTTTAGGGTTCCATAAACACGACATCCATATAATGAAAACCAATGAGTTAGGGGGAAGAAACACTATCATACATCCTTAACCATATATATATGGCCTTGAAATTTTTCCCAGTGCTGTATTATAGATTTAACATTTATCTAGTAGAACAGTCATATGTAGGAATGAGCATAATTGGATTATACAGTAGTACTATAGTCTTGTAAAACTGATCCAAAAAGTTGAGCAAAAGTTTTCAGTAATGGGTATCCCAGTTTGTTACAGTATGGTAAGGATAGAAGATATGTACTGTAGTTGTCTTGTACTGTATTTCATTAATTTTTTATATGTGGTAGATTGTGTTTAACAAAATCCAGTATGGGAGATTAATAATAAAAATGTAAAATCTTGTGAAATGTATCTTCTTAACCCTTTGACTAACAAATTTAGATACTACTATATTAGACTTACCTGTAGATGATATCTTTTCCTTTAACCCTTTCACTAACTATCAAGTAAATATTAATCCAGGTAAAGGCAAAAGGTGTACAATTCTTGGAATGGCTGATGTAGCACAGGACAAATGTAAATTTTCCAGAACCCTTTCTCCTAAACAGTTTAAGTGTACACAAACAAACAGTAAAGTTGGCGGAAAAAGTTCTGTCGCCTTACTTGCTTCACCGGGGCATGCGATGTTCACAAACTCAAGATTATTAGGTGTTCAAAATGTGCGCATTTCTCAATTCCAAGAACACTGCGTGTCTCGGTGACCGAGGTGAGGCGACAGGACTTCTACCGCCGACTGTACATGACTTGCTACATATGTAAGTGTTCGACTATTTTAACACAAGAAGAGTAAAGAATGTGTTGTGTATCATGTTTCAGATTGTGTCCCAATAACTTGTGCAGTTTACCTAAGGATTTGTTGACAATGGTCACCACACATCCCATGCATGACCCTTCCCAGATGGATGAGATGTATGAATGTAATGCAGAACTTACTACTAATGACAGATTCAGTGCATGTGTGTCAAGGCAGAAAGAAAGAAAAGAAAACTGTGGAAGTATTCGGTCACACATGGAGAAAAATTGTGTCTCGGAATCATTACCAGGAAAAATACCTGGCAAAGAACACAGTGGATCTAGACAGTCACATGGAATAATGAAGACTGAAACTAATGTGCCGATAAGTGAGGTGGATTCATCACAAATTAGCAAGCTAGCCACATCATTGGAAAAAAACATTAAATTAGTTGTGGATACTGATGGAAAAGTGGATAGGTCTCTAATCAGTGTAATGGATAACAGTGGTGCTCAATCAATAGTAAACTGTAGAGGTGCCAAGCCAGCAGTGAACAGCACTGTTAGCAAATCAACAGTGAATAGAAACATTGTCAAATGTGCTGATCAAAGCAAGAAAGGAAAGTCAGTGAATGGAGTAGGAGCATCAAAATCAGCAATGGTCAGCAGATTATTGAAGTCTACAAAAGATGATCTAGAAACAGCAACAAATGAATCATCAGAACCAGAACGGATGTTCACCATAGATGAGATTGTGGTGGGTAATTTACTGACAAAATACACACAAAACTTTTATTTTTCTTTAATAAAGTGGTGAGTGTCACTTGCCACACTTAACATTCAGTGACAAATAATAGAACATTTATATGACTGATGTTACATACCTGTAATGTGAGGGTAAGTAAGATTAATGTACAACACTAACCTACTTTACAAAAATGGTCTGATGCTGTTGCTGTATTGAAGGAGATACCTGGTATAAACACATCTTTTTTTACATTAGATCTGAAGGGAAATACTCTTAATTTATTTTTTGCCGTCAGAGTTACAAGTCAAAGCTTTTTACTTCCTACTACATCAATCCAAATGTGGTCATGGGGTTGCCTAAGGCAGAAGCTACACAGATATTTTTGTTTTACTGTGGAGTTGATTCCTCTAATATGTATTTGGGTGTCTGCCTGTACTCACTCCCAGTCATCATATCATTGTGTTACAGAAGCTTGGTGATGACTGCCTGGGTCTGCGTGTGGTGGTGCAGGCACGAGGAGGATCTTCCTACCTAGGGGTCATTAACTATGTCCTTCCTGCAAGTCGACGACTCGCATTAGAGCAGGTCACAACCAGATCTCAAGTGTTTTATATTCATCATGCCTAATTATGAATGTACAGTAGTAATAAATATTGTATTGTATACACTATACAGTACCATGTATGCAAACAGTTCACATGCTAGATATTTACTCTATTTCAATCTTTACTCTTTATTTACCATTCTACCTTGTAGGGTACAGTATGACTCAGAAGTACTAAATCATGTAAAGTGTAATGTGCAGAATATTGATAAAGTATTGCAGTCAGTAAAAAACAAAATATTGTGTTGGTAAAGTAATGAACTATTGCCACTATTCATCCAAGACTGGGTTTGTATCCCCATTCTGTTTGTGGTGGTTATTCTCCTGACTGTATACACAGGTAACCAACCCCAAGACGGGCAAGAAGCGAGTAGGACTGCTCACCTTCTTCTTCCACAATGTATTGGGTGTAGCAGTGGTTGGGGAGGATCACCATGCCCGCCAGCGACTCCTTAAGGTATAGTTAACTCGGTCTGGTTACAGGTATCAGAGAGAAGGATGTTGGAACTTCTTGTAATATTATTTAGATATTAAGCACTGTAAAGCTAGGTTTACACATGCGCGAATAAGCTCCCGACGCCGCTACGATTAAGCAAAATTTTGAATGAAATCCTTATTCTGGTCCTTCTGCAGCTATTTGTGTTCTTTGCTGGCAGTTCGTGTCGCTCATGAAAAGTTGGTTGGCATCCCAACTTTTCGTGACAGATGCCGAATAAAAAAAAATGTAGAGGAACCACAGGCTTGTCTGCAGCTTCCCTCGGCATTGTGTTTCACCGCCCGACAAAAAAATATTGCGATACACCCGTGACCTCTCTGTGACTGTGCAAGCACCATGGAAGCATTGCTAATGAACCGTCATTGTATCTTGGGACATACTGTACTGGCAACATACAAATTCATACACATTAAATTTTTTTTTTACTTTATATAGTTTAATGTTTGGGGTGGGATGGGGATGAGTAGGGGGTAGACCGAGGATGTTTCCTCAGCAAATCGGACATGTCACTCTAGTGTGATCTGGTCTGTACCAATCAGAAAAAGACATGCAGTTGTTACAAGTTACAGTTATTTGAATATATATGGGGAAGGGGAAGGGAAACATCTCACTACCAATATCTATTTTTAAAATTGTATATTGCAAAATTGGCAGAGACATGCTTTCCTTTATCATCTCCCAGAGTTGGGATGTTTTCTTGTGGAACTCCCTATAACATATATTTTACTCCATGTTGTAGGATGTATACCAGGAAAAGCAAAGTGGGAAGCAACTATTGATGAAGAAAATAGTCCCACTGCACCTCCAGGACTCCACCTTCCAGACCAATGATAAAAAAGGGGAAGAGGAAAGGAAGAATGAACCCCTTCCACCACCACCACCTAAAGTCTCAAGACCCTCTAAATGGGTAGTGATTGATGCACTGGATGAGGCTTACAATAAAGCTGTGAGTTGTTGCAACCTTTTAATAAATTTTTAACTTCTTAAAAAAAAAATTTTGAGTAAACTTAGTTTTTAAGCAAATGTACTGGTAATTACCAATTGATTCTTGTACTCTCAGGTATGTGAGCTGAATACTGAGACGGTCATCTGCGTAAACTGTGTTGGCCAGACTTTAGGTCGCTCAGGTTCGCTGGCTCTCTTGGCTGCTGCTACACCACACTATATATTCATTTTTGACTTGGCCAAGGTGGGGCCAGAGGAGATGCTCAGGTCAGGGCTGGGACAGGTACTTATGGATGAAGGGGTGGTGAAGGTGATGCATGACTGTCGCCCCTTGGAGGATCTCTTACATCACCAGTTTGCCATCAACCTGGCCAATGTGTTTGACACCCAGGTCAGTCACCATCTCTCATTTCATCAAGGGTCAGGTTAGGAAAGTCTTTAGTGAAGTAAATCTCAGTATGTTTGTTAACCCTGACTCATTGGGCACGGTCTATATGCTGACACTTGGGGCAAAATCACTGTTTGGAGATGGAATGGTAGCAAATGGTGAAAACACCTTAGGATTGCAGAGTCAAAATTCTGGTTGAAAACTTTTAACTTGAGATTATCTATTCACTTAGTGCTATAAAGTGAAGTTATGTAAGAAGTTGTTTAATGTGTGATTTATTGTGTTTGGTGCAGGCAAGTGAGGTGTACGTATACATGCTAAACCACCGTGGCTGTGGACCTTCTTTTGTGACCAGCCTGCCAGTCCTCCTCTACCGCTACCTGGGCATTCCTTACCAACACACTTCCCTCTCACTCCACCACCAAGTTAGTCACCATATCACACTACTGCAGGTTTTATAATATAGCAGAAATACACTGGTTCTCTTATGTTATTATAGTTTGCAATTGTACAGAGGAATTAATGAGTATGATTCAGAAATAATTCCACAGTCTCATGTATGGTGTGATCTGTACAGAAGGATGAGTCAGTGTTGTTTGAACGTCCACTTCCACTGGCTGTGTGTGAGGGTCTAGCCTGCTCTGTACGCTACTTACGAGAACTTCGCCTGGCCCTCTTGGACCTAATGCTGGTTGACCTGACACAAATCACTAACATCTACCTTGCCTCCCTCCGTGATAAGGACTCTGCTACCGTACAAAGTGTAAGTGTACCGGTGTAGCAATGTCACATTATCATTAGCTAGTTGTGTACTTTCATCATGCAGTTGTTGTATTGTATGATTTAATGGCCATGAAAGCAGTACTTTAATTTTTGCAGAAATAATGGTTAATATTGTAATTTTAGTCTGACTATGCCAGTAATGTTATGCTCATGGGTTCTTTGGACAAATGTGACCCTGAAAAAGTACAAGTGAACACAGTAGACTTGCATGTTTAGGAGACAGAGGGTATTTGTATCCAAAACATGTAAGTCTACCATGATGGTGCAGATCACAAACAAACATGATTTGCAATGTTTACCTTGTGTAGTAATATATTTGTTGTGTGCAACTGTAATGCTTTAACTTCTCTATCTTGACATCCCCTCAGTTGGAGAGCCATGTGGTGCCTGCAGAGGTACAGCGACTTGCCCGCCGCTCTGTCATTGGACCTCTTAACTCTCAGCTCACCTTCACCAGAAATTCCTTTCAAACTTCTTACAACAAACAATCAGTAGGGTGGAATAGTAAGACGAGTGGACTGACTAACTGATTGGTTCCAAGTACTGTACAGTATTCTGGAAAGTGAATATGATTCTTGATTGTCAGTGATCCTTTAGTTGAAATTTGTTTATACTGTTTAAGTTCCATTGCCAAATGCTCATGGCTTTTTTTATTTTTTTCTATACCTCAACCTCGGGGCTGTAGGCTGTCAGTAGCCCGTGACTCTTGCGAGGCCCCGAGATTATTGGGTGTCGCACCAGATGAGACAGTGGAGCTTTGTGGTGTTGGTATCGTAGCTTCTCTTCTGTCCCACTAGATGACGACACCTTCTTTATACACATCACTATCAGGGGAGAGCAGCTACACCGTCACTCACAGCATCTTGGAATATGGTCTGGCATCTTCTATGTTGTGAGTTGACGACGATGTAGGGGATATTTTGTTGACGTGTCGGTGTAGCCAGGATAATTGACGACACAGCTGGACCCAGTTCACCTCTGAAAATCCCAGACGTTTTCTCGTGGATTCGAACCCGGGTCCTTCACAGCCACAGCCCGTCTCTTTATCCACTCTGCCACCGCCTCCCCCGAGGCTTGTTGATTCATGGTTGTGTTTTGTATCACAAATGATATATGGTAATATTCTTTTGTTATGAGATGTAGATATCCTAAATGGTTTCCATTTCTAGAGTTAATTGCTGGTTCTGTTGTTTTCTGTTCATTTATGGCAGTTTCAAATGAAACACAAATACTGTACTGTACATATGATGTGGTAGAAATCAAGGATGGGGGAGACCACCAGCCAGATTGGTGAATAAGGTGGATGAGGGAGAGGAACATGAGAAGTAGATACAATACATAAGTACAGTACAATACTGTATATCATCACCCTGATAAACAATTTACCAGTCATTTTTAATTTATTTCTGCCTAAATCATGACTTATGATTGGATCAAAACAATATACTGTAGGTAGAAAAAATGACTGACAGTTTATGAAGGTGACAATATAATTTATGGCAACTTTATTGTACCAATTATAACAACTACCACTTCACCATTTTTTGGTTAAAGGTAGCACATTCAAATTTACATATACTGTACAGTAGGTTTAAAGTTAATGTGTTTTTTGTATAATGTAATTTATATTTTTTAATGATACATGCAGGGATAACACCGACTTTGTATGTGTGTGATACACAGTATTATATCAAATATTACTCTTGCATCAATATTAGTTATTCTTTAGCAGTAAGCTACTTGATTATCTAGCCTACATTGGGGTATTTGCATACCAACTTCTTTCACAAGTTATGATTCATCAACATTCATCATTTCTGCAGGATATTCTAATGGTGGGGTCATTTCTGCTAATCCACTAATTAGTGAAGCTAACTTCGTAGTTATTTTTTTTAGTGTTATTTTTGGGAACTGTTTGCAGACCAATTATTTTCTGCTGAGTTTAAGTCTACTAACAACATTCGTACATATTTCTGTTTGTTGTGTGTGTTTCTCCAACAGTCAGTCAGGCACTCTATTGGTTGAGTACTAATTCTCTATAAGCAAAAATATTTTGAGGGTCAAGAGAGCCACCTAACCTGTCAGTTGGGAACTTGGAGAGGCAATGTTTATTAAGGATAACCAGTATCACTTTGAAGCAATGGAGAAGGCCAAGCCAGAGTGAATCAAATATACGGGTTTTGATATTTTTTTTTTCTTTTCAGGGAAACAAGTCAGTCTATGTTGAAAAAATGTAATTATAAAGCAATAAAAAGTTAATTTCTCATTGAACTTTTTATTTTCATTGCTGATTAGTGTTCATGATTTAGCGAAGATAACTTTATTACTTAGCAGATAACTGTTCCCACCACTTGAAATATCCAAACCTATATTACAGCTTCAAGACAAGTAGACACATAAGGTAAGTAGATACATAAAAGATTAAACATTTCTCTTGTTTATAAAATCACATTGATACCTTGGTAAAACTATTGTACTTTATATATAT
Source organism: Petrolisthes manimaculis (assembly GCA_034508575.1). NCBI lineage: Eukaryota > Metazoa > Arthropoda > Malacostraca > Decapoda > Porcellanidae > Petrolisthes > Petrolisthes manimaculis. Next base: position 24,751 of record JAWZYT010006283.1, on the reverse strand, counting down.
TGTATATAATATTGTCTGTAGGGATTAGGGAAGGATATGCACAACTAAGAAGACATTAAGACCTGCATTACCTTCACCATTTTTGAAGGTTAATAAGAAGAATATACTATAATGTAGACAAAACTTCCTAGGATGGATAGTGTACACTCACAATCAAATAACTCACCGACAATTTCCTTCCATAATAAATCAGTATCATATCAAAATATAATAATACCTTATGTCAACTTGACCCCCACAATTATCATTATGAGGTGCCGTAAACTCATATACATGTTCTTTATTACCAAAATATTTACTACAATGGAAGGAAAGTGTCAGTGGTTATTTAATTGTGGGTGTATCTATCTAACATCAGGTGCCACAACTTCACTTTCATACACCTTTTTACAAACTCCTCACCTTACATTCTCTCCACATGTCCAAAAAACCTCAGTGTATTACATTTTACTCAACCACTCCACACTCATGCATACCACATCTCTCATACACACTCATTATTTTCTTCATCCCACCTGGTGAGTCTACATGCTCCTCTCAGGTAACTCATTTCTACTGCACCTATTCTATAATGATGAGCCCTATTCCATGTCCATATCTGTGATCTACAGTATATGTACAGTAAGTGTTGGCAGGATTATACTTCTTCTTCGTCTCCTTTTTACTTTCATACTCGCACTTCTACTCTTCATAATCCTCCCCAGTGATCCTATGACCTGTCTACCCCTCACTGCTCTCCCTAATTTCTCGTTCCATACTTCCAAGGTTACACAGAACTGTTCCCAAGTACTGTACTTACTCTCCTTCACTTCCTCTATCATCTCGCCCCCTCAGAGTTATCTCGCATTTAGTCCTAGTTGGTACTCCCACTTTCTTCAGTTTCTACCCTCTCAAATACCATAACCTTACTTTTACCCACATTCACCTTCAGTTTTCTTCATTCACACACAGACTGAAAACTCATCCACCACCCTCTGTAATTCCCTTTCACTCTCGGCCATCAACACGGTGTCATTTGCAAATATGCTTGCCACCAAGGACTAATTTACTCCATTCAATGTCAGCTTTGCCACCAGGCCATTCACTTTGGCTTTCATCTCTCTCATACAACCATCCATATACAGAGTACTGTACAGTATATATTGAACAGCCACAGTGACACAACGTCCACACCCGTGTCTCAGCCCAACACTAATACTGTATTCAAATTCTCACTTAGATCACCCTCTACCTGCACACATAATATTGCCTCTGTATAAAAGATCTCAATGCCTTTCAGCAAACACCCCCCCCAACCCAACACTGTAAATCCTCCACACTTTACTGTTAAGTAGGTAGAATAATGGATATGGCTGGAAAAGCCTTTGTCCTGCTATTTACTCACAATGATTGGTGAAAAGGAATACAGTAAGTAGTTTCTAGCTTGTGTTTCTCTTCACCATCGATCTATACTGTACTATATATGTAAAAGTTTGGGCTTCAAGGCTTGCTTAATCTACTGGTACAGGGGAAAAATATATAGCTAATTATTTTTACTGTTAAGCAAAATATAAAGCATGTTCATTATATGTATCTCTGTAATACTGCTTCCTCATTTTATTTATATGTATATATTTATATATTATCTTGATTAATGGTTTGGAAAGTATGTGAATACAGTATAATGAATATATTATATATATATAGAATTTTTTTTATGTACTTCTGGTTGAGTAGTTCTCTCAAAAGAGAAAGCAAGGGAACAGTTACCTATATATGGTGAAACACACCTTATCAAACCAAATCATACCCACCATATTCCATTCTGCATCAGCTACCCTCAGTATTCCTGTCAAGTTTCTCTCACCTCATTCATTCACATCCATGACTATCGAGTAATCTTCTAGTACAAAGATGCCACCAAAGCTGTAATAAACAACTATATATATAATTTGGATTGTATTTACCAGAACTGATTTTGATATCCATCACACTGGAAAATAGCCATAACATACAGTATGTGCATTATGTAGATTCCATTTGTACCCAGGGATGGATAAGAAGAGAACCCATGTTTAGGCACCTATGATATTCATCACTATGCATTCCCTGGGGAAAGGTCCATTCTTATCCACCCATAGGTGCAAAATATATATATATATTTAACATATTTATTTAATACATTAACTCTTAAGTGTCATGATATGCCCTATGGTGCATTTAGTGTACCGTCACATTTTTTTAATTTGGGTCTCGTGTCTCCAGCAAACAACAGGTATTCAGTCTACTGTATATATCATGTAAGCCAATCTGGGCCTTATCTAACCATGTCTCACTCACCTCCAACCATGCTCTATCTCTCTTTCCTCATGGTCTTTCCTTCTTTCTCCCCAATATCACCGCTCCAACAAACTGAAACACAACACACATACAGTACATTTACAGCTAAAGAAGAATACAGTAGTTCATCATTTATAGCCAAAGAAGAGTACTGTAGTCAGTTATTAAAGAGAGTGACAGCCAGGGAACCTTTCACACTGACTTCTGACTGGTCAATAAGGAGTGTGTAAAGTAGTAGGGTGTGCGTAATATATATGTAATATGAATATACAGTATATAATATTATGGTAGCTTGCATAATTCATATAACCAGATTAATAATTACCTCTTTGTAACACAAATACAGTATTATCAACTACAGTATGTACAATATTAAAAATTATATTGATTGAGGAAATACATGTTAATAATAATTGTTTCCCGTCAATTCACTAGACCAGTGATTCTCAAAGTGTGCGCCGCCATCATCCCCTTAGTGTGCCACTTAAAATGTAAAGTAATATCAGACTATTATAAATTGTAAAATGACTTATGTAGGACAAAGTACAGTATATATAAATAATCAGATTGGGTAATGAACTAATCATAATATAAGAATTTCTATATATGAATGCTAATGCCAGGATAATATTTTTGAAATAATATAATACTTGACATCTTGCATCGAAATACTATAATTTATTTAAGTTTGAAAATGACTCTTGGATCGGTGAGAGTGATCCTTGCACTGCATATGATAGACACGTCTGGTACTGTACAGGTCTGTCAACATAGTTTGCACTTGTCTGCCTCCAGCTATAGTTGCCAGATTCCACAAATTATGTAATTTCTTGCCAAAATTTATGCAACAAATTTTGAAATCTGCCAGAAATATTAGTCAATTTAGTTTCGTTTCATTATACAGTATCTGTGATGAGAAATTTAATATTCCAAAAAGGTAATGTGTGAATGCCAAAAGTACTTTTTTTTGTAATTTCGTATGGAGGCTACACTAAAAAAGGCAGGAGTGCCACAAAAATGTTATATTTTTTCTTAGTGTACAATCATATTTAATAGTTTGAAAACCACTGTGTAACTAGACTAACTTGCATTTCCTCTTCCATACGGATGTTAAAGTAATTTGATACACTATGTATAGAAACAAAACAATGAAAGTATAGTATGTGATACACAGTTCTCACATTTGGTATCTGTATAATAATTTACACAGTATGATTATGTTGTAGGAAAATATGTTTGACTAAATGAAACTATTCGATCCTGATATGTTGGTTTTTGATAAACTCAACCATTTGATCCCATTTACTATAATAGTACTGTATGATCCTTAAGCAATAATGAAAGACAATGCTAAACCTATCATGACAACACAATAATATTCTGATTCACACAGACACACAGATGCCTGCACATGTTATAACACTGACCTTCAACCCTTGGAAATAACTCATGTACTTAAAGAACTGAAGAAAGAAAACCATGCTAGGCCTGGAAGATTCTGTAGCATGTAGGAGAAGGAGATGGAGAGGAGGGATATACAGTAACATATGATTTTTTCTAACCTTCTCTCCTAGCATACAGTATTTATGGTCAGGTATATACTGTATGTTATTTTTCTTCTATACCTGGATGTGACAATAAGGTGTGGAGTGGTGGAGCTCGGTGAGAAGGTGTAACAGAGAAAACTTAAATGGTTTGGTCATGTGAAGACGAGAGAAAATGTGAATCTTGTGAGAATAGTGAAGAAACGTGACAGGGGTACAGGGGTATTTAGGTTCCCAGGAAAACCAAAGAAAACTTGGAGGAGTTTTGCCTGGTAAGATATGGAAAAGCTGAGTAACAAAGAGGATTCAGCTATGAACAGGGAACAGCAGAAGAGGTATCACACATCCAACTCCAGTATAATGGGAAAGGAAGGATACAAAATGCAATTGATGATGAATGGACATAGGGTTAATGAGGCCCAGGTCAATTCCAAGCCACTCCAACACACACACAACTTCCATGATGTCTTATGTGATCAGAATGTTCAATTAAACAGCAACATCTAATTCCTACTTATCAATGCTTCTCTTGAGATACAAGGCCTCGTAAAATTATTTAAACATTCTCACATCAATTTTACACTCCCCCCACAATTAATATGCACCTACAATAATTAATCACATTAGAACTTTAGTACAAATTATACGATACACAAAAATATTGAGAAGGATTCCTACATTGCACATCTAGCACCAAATAAAATGACTGTCACAAGGAAGGACACACTACACTCTGGCACTATCAAAGAAAATCTAACCATCATACTGTATATGAAGTCATGTACAGAAATATACTCTCATTCTTGTGTGTGCACATTTTCTTTTCTATTTTTTTACAAAAAAATACTGTAGTCGTAAATTTGATACTGTGGCCTTGTAATGACTAGAAATTTTATACACAATGAAATAATGTAATGCTACAAATTCAAAGAATATACTAAATACAGAATTTTTTTAAGCCAATAGCAACCTAAGGTACAGTGTGGTAACATATTACAAGCTATCAACATAAAACATTCAGCTGTGACTCCTGTACACAATAGTTAAATTAGAATCCAGCTCTCCCACTCTAGTATTGAAGTCTGGATGCTTTGTAATCTATCAATACTGTATAAAAGATTAAGCAGTGAATTAGAAGAACCTAAGTTACATTTGTAACACTGTGGAGTTGGTTGTAAGCTACAAGTGGAGAAGGAACATTTTCTGCTTTCCATATCTAATTGTTATTATTTTTTCCTTATTCCTTATTTTTCTATGTGTCAGAGTCGGAAAATATTTGTGTATGTGGATCATTTTAAATATAAGTATAGTATGGTTATACAATATTGGTAAGTGAGAGGATGTACTGTATGTGAGTGAGTGAGTGGTGTAAATATCTGCATGAATGTGTGGATGTGTGGTTTCTCTGGGTAGCCTTGTAGGTAAAAGATTGTCTAAGAGATTGTATGAAAGGTCTAGCAATAAATCTGCTTGGAAACTCTAGTAACTAGTTGAATGCCCCTGATATCTGTGTACAGATCCTGAATGAGATTACATGATATTTCAAATACTGTACATAGAGAAGCAGGAGTGTACATTATAACCAGAAACCAATTTCCTTGTAAACTTTTCACCACAGGCTAAGTTAACGCTTTATTCCATTTTATTTTTCCGACAATTATTTTTATACTGTAATACAACAAATATTTTCATCCAAGATGTCCAAACCAGCTAATTACAAGGTACTGTACTGTATGAGGACATACAGCACCTTGTAGGTTATTTACTCATCCATTTATTGTGTTGATGCCTTAGTCCTTCCTGGGAGCATCCAATCATTGGACTGACCATTATAGAGGTAACATTTAATTAAAGCAATGATTATTATAGGCAGACAGACTACCGTACCCCACTGCAAAGGGTGCACCTTCTTCCCCATTTCAAGGAGTTCAGGTGGTGGGGTTATGAATAGGAACTATCTAGTAATATACTGAAACAAAATTAATACTATGTGTATATATATGTACAGTACAATATATTCTTGACATTATGGAAGGTTGATAGTTGGTAAATATGATAACACACTGTAATCTTTGTCCAAGACAATACACCTAACTTCTTTTTATATTCAACCACTTGAAGGTTACTGTACCTGTAATTGTTTACACTCTTACATGATCTCACCTTTGTTTGACTGTCATGGATATTGGTAACCCAAATCATCCTGTTTATATTTTTAATTCACGGGTTCTATAACTGACATGAGAAGCTAGGAACATGGGTCAATCAGATAATCGATGACACCAGACTTGTCTCCTATTCATGACAAAACAAATAAAATGGTGTCAAATTTGTAATTGATGACACATCCCACACCCAGATATGACACCATAACCAGGGCAAGATGTAACACCATTGTAAACTATTCAAGAACAGTGTCGGTGAGCAGGACCTCGTCTTCTGTGGTGAGGCGGCGGAACTTAGGGTTGGTGGCGAGGTACACAACGAGGGCACCAAATAATATCAAGGTGATCCCTGAGAAGTTGATGAGGATAGCCTCTGAAGGCAGACTACTGTATGTTTTCATTCTGGTGGGAGAAATGGTAAATTAAAACCCTACATAACTTATACAGTACATAACTAACCTTTAGCAAACCTCTAGTACAGTAGCTTTGAAAACCTATCAATTACACACTGTATTATCATCAGTCAGGATATTTATAATAATTTTAAGATATGTTTAGTAGCAGTAGTGTAATCAATGATATTTTTGAGAAGCAGCCTCTATGAGATAGCTAGTGTTTTATAATTATAGTGTTTTAAGTGTTTTATTTTGTGTAATTTGAAGTTTCTATATGTTGTTATTCAGGGCAGGTGAGGCATTATATTTGTCTTAGTAAGGTATGATGGAGAGTGACAAGACTTACATGGAAAAGAGCGTCTTTTCTGTGATTCCAACAAGGGCTGTGGCAATGCCTGAGACGAAGATAAAGAGACCAAAGAACTGATGGACGGGGAGGTAGGCCGACCTCATACTAGGGCGCAGGCCAGGTAGCAGGAAGGTCACTAACCCAGACATCCACTGTGGTGATGGACGGTGAAATAGCTTGTAAGAAATAGAAAGAGGAACCTGACTCTATCCCTACTCTATCAAATCTAATTAAATATGGATTTCAAACTGAAACTTTCCTGCTTGAAGCTAAATTGATGTAACAATCTGAAGCATTCTGAAAAGATCTTGAAAGAACTTCAGTTGTCCCACTTGATTAAACTTTCCTATCGTGACCTAACTTTTGTCTTGACTCATCACACTTCAACTTGGTTCAAATCAATTCAACTTATGACCCAGCATGGCTTATTGTAATTAAACCTAATCCAAGACATGACACAATTCAACCAGACCTGGAAACAGAAGAGGAGGACGGTGGCCAAACCCATCCAAGAGTGAAGACTGTACATGTTGGGTATGGGGTTGGGTTTGGCATAATTGTGTGAATCAAACACTGCCACCAGACCCACCACACTGCACACAAAAGATCCCAGCATTGTAAACATGTGCAGCAATTTCAGTTTCTTCTTCTTCTCAAATCTGAATCCTCGATATATGAGGGCACCTGTGGAATTGTGGGAAAGCTAGAGTTAAATAATTCAATGTACAGTGTATACATTATTGGTTAAGGATGTCTGAAGCAATATGATTGGGGTTTAAACTGCTCAGGCATGTAAACATGAATGAGTAAGAAGGGTATGATGATGGGAGAAAGACTAAGTATATAATTAACAAACTCCTAGTATTGACAGACTGAGTCTTGGTGGGTAATACTGGAAAGACTATTATGAGACAATATTAGCAACACTGTACTGTACTGTATATACAACTCACCATTGGCATAAAGAAATATCATCCCAAATACCATCAGGAAGGGATGCCAATTGAACTGTAAACCAGGATCACTCGTCCATGCGAATCCTCCACGAAAAACGCCGCCCCACACCCCTATCAGCACTATGGAGAGGATGCCTAAGGTGTGCAGATACAGCAAGGGAAGAAAGGGAGAAAGCGAGGTGATCACTATACAAGTACTGTACTGTATTGAGGTAGCTGGACTGGTGAGAAAACCAGAGACTATGGGGAACTAATGTCTTCTATTACTATAATGAGTATAAAAATGAGTTTAAGAGTCAAGTGTAATATAATGTACAGTAATTATCTTTGTCAGGAAGTTACATTTTTAGTTCAGCTTCTTTAACAACTTATAGAAGTTCCGTAAATCAGATGTGATTATCAGACACAAATTATGAACATAGTGACAAATACCATTACCATATAAACCCTCTTTGTTTCCTGTATGATATGTGTGTTATATATGTATGTGTTCATATGTGCGACCTAAAAATCCGTATAAAGGTAAACTGTTCCATAGTCTCTGGACCAAAATTACAAAGTACTGTATATTTTAAACCTTCTCCAGTATCTATCAACATTCATGATATTCTTGTAGCCAGGTTTCTGATACAGGCAATGCTACCAAAGAACTACAGTATAAAGCAATTCTAAACAACTGTAACAGGATATAATTATACAATATAATATATACCAAGTAAAGCTATATACCCACTAGCATGCAATTTCAAATTACAGTATGGAGAATATATTACAGACTGCTTATAATGAACTGTAATGCAATATCTCAAGTGAGTTAATCTCAAGTGAGTTACAGTAGTTACATATACTTTTAATTTTTCATGTACTGTACTGTATTCGTAAGGCTGACTCATTAATGGTTTGGGTAAATGTCTTAATTATTATATGTATAGTATAGTAGTAGAAATGATATTATCTCACTGTGGGCAAGAAAGGGACCCTATGGGTTGGTTTCTGTGGCTTAAATAAAACATTTGTTGTACAGTAGAAGATAGTTCCTGAAGATTAGGAAGCCTCTCATGCTGGCTGATGGGTATTGCAAGTATAGTACTGTATATTGGTCAACAATAATATATACAGTATCCACATCTGATATCACATAAGCTTCAAACTAGCATCTGATAAGCTTATACAGTACAGTATGTACCGTAGCTTCTAACCAACATGTGGCAAGCCATGACCAATCAAGTTATAATATCAAATGTAACTACAATTACCACACAATTTTCAAGAATAAACTACATGTACTGTACTCAGCAAATATGCCTAATCCATAACAGAAAGCCCTTATCTGAGAAAGAGTACAGTACTGCAATAATGTGTTAGTACAATACAATAGCTTGTAATATGTTAGTTTTATATACAATGCATTTCAAACTTGTTGTGCTGTATTCTGAAACAATAAATAATGCCTTGTGTTAGTTAAATGGGTCTTTGTTCCAGTTACTCACTATAATGATAAAAATATGGTTACAAACACCTCTGTAAGATTTTAGAAAGACAGTATAATATTAACAAAGGGGTGGCTAAGGGTAATATAATTGTTTCAAACATCTATAGAGATTGAAATTCTCTGACTACGATTGTGAGTCTCCATTCCTGCTGCCGTGAACTTGTTGGCTCTAGAATATGACTTCAGGCTACATTCCAAGGGCCACCAATCCTTCTCGTTAAGAATGAGTAAAGTTGAAGGTTATTTTTTGCATGCTCTTTCCATCTCTTTCTAAGCTTAAAAATAAAGTTAACACGTCTACCGGTAACTTTTATGATGCTTTTATACAACACAAAAACAGTAGTTATTATGACGACCTTAAGAATATCGGGACTGAAAGAAGCGAGGTGGCAACATACCCAGGATCTGTGCCAGTGTGAACAGCTTGGTGAAGAAGGGCACATCCTGTTTGTCTGAATCCATCTCACCCACCATACTGTGACCAATCAGATTGCCCTCCTCACCGGGGCCCCAATCACGCCTGCCGGAGGAAATAAAGACTTGTAGATCTGCATTAAATGAGCACTGGGATGATGGGCAGCAGAAGTCAATGTTTAATGTACAGTATATTGAATGTCCAGGTGAATGGCCTTGTAATAAGAAAACAAAAAATGATAAGAATGAAGGACAAGGCAGGACGTAAAGTTAAGGACGTCATAACCATAAATAAAAGTAAAGTGAATAAAAATAACGGTAAAAGCGTGTGGTGGCTTGAATATTGAAGTGATGCTGTGGGGGGGAAGTGGAGAAGGGAGAGGGAAGGAGGAGGAGGAGGAGTGTGTAGAAGATGTGAGAATGGAAGGAAGGAGGAAAATGTGAGGAAGGGGTAACGAGGAGGAGAAAGAGAAAGAAGGGGAAAAATGGAAGGGACGAAAAGTGAGATGGAAAGGGTGGGGAAGAGAAGAAATATAAGGTTAGAAGGAAGAGAAGGGGAAAGAGGGAAGGTCGAGGGGAGAAGAAAAAGATGAAATGAAGGGAGAGTGATGAGTAAGGAAAGAAATGAGAAGAAGGAAAGGAGAAGAAGAGAAGAAGAGAAGAAGGGAAAGAGAAGAGAGAGAGAGAGAAGGGAAAGAGAAGAGAGAGAGAAAGGAATCACTGGGAGGGAAGGAAGGAAAGAAGGTGGGGAATGAGAGCCAACACAGGGTTTACCATCAGGGTTCCCATAAAGGCAGTGATACCCCTGAGGGAACACAGACCCACCTTACTGAACCAGGGCCTGAGTGCTGCACATGGGGAGGGGGGGAGGAGGGGGAACTGGGACTAGGGGAAGGGGAAGGAGGAGGAGGGACTGGGATGAGAGGGGAGGGACTGGGATGAGAGGGGAGGAGAAATGGGACTAGGAGGGGAGAAGTAAGGGGTGAAAGGAGGAAGGGACTAGGGGTAGGGGAAGGGGAAGTGGGACTGGGACAAGGGGTGAAAGGAGGAAGGGGACTGGGACTAGGGGAGGGGGGAATTGGAACAAGGGGGAGGAGGAAGGTTACCGACTTATTCTTGAGATAACTTCATAACTGAGAAGGATAATAACAATAATAATATGGACTGATTTTTTATGGTTAAGGATGTGTAGTAGTGTTGGTGAGGTGGGAAATGAATCGTGACTTACAGTACTGTACTTACCTCGGCATTTTGGGTGACAGCAACATTTTATTCAATTAATTAATTTAGGTTTTCTGACGTCTGTACCGACACGAAGATTAACTTAATGTCTTTTATACTGAAGCCTACTACTTTTCCATACAATATTATAGGCCTCTTGGTATGTTATTTTATGTTATGTTCCTGTTAACACGAATAATGAACAATGTTATGATAATGAAGACTGTTAGGTTATCAGATACAATGAAATACAAGTTTATCAGTTACACAGAAATACAAATTATCAGTTATCAGCTACAAATAAGGAAACACACATTACTGAATAATTTATACAGAAATACATATACCGGTACATTTCTTTCCACAATTCATGTACAGAATGTCATTTACGTGTTGGTAATAAACAGTTCCAATGCTTGTATGATAAATCTACCTCTGAATTAACATATGGTAAACAATTAGCAATGTAAAATAATGGACAGTAGTCAAAGAATTCTTATACGGTACAACTTTTCACACTTTTTCACACTTTTATATACTGTATGTACATCATTTCTCCTTTCAGTCCAGTGTTGTCATTCCTCTTTTATTCCTCTTCCCCTCTTCCCGTTTTCACTGTCTCGTCGTTTCCTCTGACATTTTTTCCTTATTCACGCCTTTTGTCGCCTCGGTCCAATCTATATTTACTATCTGTCCTTCATTTTTTCCTTCCTCTCTCCAACACCAGTCTTTTTACCCTTGCCCTCCTTTTTTTTCCATTTCCAAACAAACTCTGCTTTCTCTATCTCTTGCCAATACTGTACATTTTTTTTCCACCTGTACATACTCCTCCTTTCCATTTTTTTTCTCTCTTATCTTTCTATTCCTGTTAACTCCCTTTTCTCCTCTCAACCTCCTTCCCTGATATTTTAATTCTTTTCCTTTTTTTTCCGTTATTGTCTTCCTGCTTCACTCTTCTTTTTGCCGGTAACTTCATGCACTCCTCTCTTCTCTTGTTCTCTCTCCCACTTCATTACTCCACTCCTCTCATTCCCTCCCTCCCCCATCCCACTACCCCAGCCTTCCTTCGTCCCCCTACCCAATACCCCAGCCTTCCTTCGCCCCTCCCCACCCCACCCCACTACCCCAGCCTTCCTTCGCCACCCCCCCACTACTCCTTTGACACCCCTCCAACCCCCCACCCCCAGCCATCCTTCGCCCCCCTCTATACCCCCATCCCAGCCTTCCTTGCCCCCCCCCATTACCCCACCCCAGGAAGAAGTCTTAAAGCTGTATGCTAAGAGGGTTTAGGGACGACTTTCCAGGACAATAAATTTTCCAGAGAGCACAAGTCAAGGGAGAAGAGCGGCGGCCATTCTCGAATTCGACCCACATCTTGCCTCGCTCGGACCTTGTAAGTAATTCAGTGTTGGTAAATCTGGAGCAACAAATTATTTTCCTCCAAACTATTCCAAGCAACAAACCACCAGTATTTTTTGTTGATATGGTACTGTTTCCTGGCATACTTTGGAGGAATCAAGGAGCTCCAATATATGTACTGTACCCAAAGTATATACCACGTACCGGTACACCATTATTAACACCAGCTATCCATCCATTTCGACGACACATTTTACAATTCTTTTTACAAACACCGAATTGAAAAAATATAATACTAATGAGTTCAACTGTGGATGGTCTCTTTGGAGGAATCTCACACACACACGCAGAATAATAAAATACAAATAAATCAAAGCAATGTGGCCTTAATTAAAGTAGGAGAGATGATGATATTGCAAGTGTGTCATCGTGCATGGTGTGAGGTTGAAGAGTCGATCGTCATGTCCAGTGTGCAACCCGTCTGCATATTACAAAACTACAAGTCAACCACCACGCAACCTGTTCTGTATGTGTTTCCCCTCACTCACTCCCTCACTCACTCCCCTCACTCTCATGTACCCCTCCCTACCCTCACTCACTCACTCCCCTCACACTCTCATGTACCCCACCCTACCCTCTCTCATGTACCCCTACCTACCCTCTCTCATGTACCCCACCCTACCCTCTCTCACTCACTCCCCTCTCTCTCAAGTACCCCACCCTACCCTCTCTCATGTACCCCACCCTACCTACCTGTCTACCTGTCCACACACACACACACACACACACGCAAGTTTACGCATGCCACGACAAACATAATAATAATTCCCTACTAATATTCCTAAATGACAAGGCCAACCACCCTCTGAAATTTACATCTAGTGATAAAAAAAATAAAAATAAACCTCAAGGACACATTACATTCACGCACGACTTTTAAGTACAATAGGTAATACACTTTTGGTACAATGGAGCGACATGATTCCTCCAAAGTATGCCAGGAAACAAGACCAGATGAACAAAAATAATGGAGGTCTGTTGCTGGGAATAGTTTGGAGGAATCAATATCTCCTAAAAGTAGGTACCGGTAATACGCTTTTTTTTTACCTTGATTCCTCCACAGTATGTAAAGAAACAGGACCAGATAAATAAATAAAAATAATGGTGCCCCCCGTTGTCTGGGAAAATAATTATGGAGGAATCAGTTGCTCCAGATTTGACCAACACGTGTACACTTGTTTTCACTATCTGTCCCCCTGTTAATGACTTCAGGTTTGAGTGCCACGGTATACTTATTACACACACACACACACACACACACTCTCTCTCTCTCTCTCTCTTTCTCTCTCTCTCACTAATCATCTCTTTCACTCCCCATTCACACATCAATCTTCCCTTCCCCCTCACTCACTACCACCCTTAATCTCTTCTACATAACTACATAATACTAACCACTCTCACTACCTCTCTCTCTCTCTCTCTCTCTCTCTCTCTCTCTCTCTCTCTCTCTCTCTCTCTCTCTAACACATCGATCCAGACTAAGAAGCAACTTTCTACCCCCAGTACCTGCCCCACCCACTACTACTACACACACACACACACACACACACCCACGCAGACTCTACTCTACTCTACTCTACTTCTCTCTCTCTCTCTCTCTCTCTCTCTCTCTCTCTCTCTCTCTCTCTCTCTCTCTAATAACGTTTGAGAGTGTGTGGTAGGCTACAAGGGTAATCTTTGGTAGGAGCATAATAAACAATAAGTAATTGAAACGTGGTTGGTGGTGTCCGTAGACTTATTCACATCAATGCCCCCTGATTCTTAGGTTAGGTAAGTTAGGCACGAAAAAAATTGATCATTTCTTATAAAATACTATGACTATTATTATCATTACCACTATTACACCTACTACAACAATAACAACTACTACTCCTAAAACAACAACTACTACTACTACTGACTACTACTACTACAACTACAACTACTACTACTACTACTATAACTACTACAACAATAACAACAACTACTCCTACAACAACAACAACAACAAACAACAATAACTACTTACACTACGACCTACACCACGTATAATAATAATAATAATAATAGTTATCTACACTGACAACAGAGGTCGTGTCAATTTACCTATACATTTTTCCAGTCATAATAATAATTAGGTTAGGAAACTCGGGCATTGTAAAACTTTTGGCACCAGGGTATAAATAAAATAAACAATAAATAAATAAAAAATAATAATTAATAATAATAATAAATATAAAAATAAAATAAACAATAAAAATAAAATAAACAATAAAAATAAAATAAACAATAAAAATAAAATAAACAATAAAAATAAAATAAACAATAAAAATAAAAGTACAAAAATATATTAATACAACAAAAAATTAACAAAACCGAAAATCTGACAAAATAATAATAATAATAATAATAATAATAATAATAATAATAATAATAATAAAATGGACTACAGTATATAGATATTGTGTGTATCAGAGGGACACAATACTGGCATCACTGTCAAGGCGAGTTTTGGTGCTGTATTAGACTTGGCAACACTGGGGATGAATTTAACGCTAAGATGGATAAGCGAGGATTGACTCACGACAACTGCCATCAGAGAGAGAGAGAGAGAGAGAGAGAGAGAGAGAGAGAGAGAGAGAGAGAGAGAGAGAGAGAGAGAGAGAGAGAGAGAGAGAGAGAGAGAGAGAGAGAGAGAGAATTAAGAGTGGTGGTAACTAACTTAATTTGTCTACTATATTTTTCAAGAGGGAGTGGATGGGGGGGGGGGAGGTGATAAAGAGGTGTGAGAGAAGGAAAAGAAGAGAAAGGAGAGATGATGGAGAGAAAGAGAAGAAAAAGAAAAGAGAGAGAAATGTAAGAAAAGAGAGAAGGAAAAGAAAAGAGACAGAAGCGAGAAAGGGAAGGGGGTGGGGTGGGGTAGTGTGGAGAGGGGTGGGGAGGGGGTAGGGTGGGGATTGGTGGGAAAGAGATGAAAGTGCAGAGAAATTGAGAGAAGGAAATGTTTATGGTGGGTGTGAGTGGGTATGAGTGGGTGCTAAAGTGGAGGTGGGTGTTAGTGGATGATAATGGGTGTAGGGAGGGTTAATTGCGTGCCTGTGGGTGTAGGTGGTGGGTGTTTAGGGTGTACAGCCACAATCAAATATCCACCCACACTTCACTTTACTTCCATCGTAGTAAATAAATATCTTGGTATTACAGAACAACACGTGTATGTATGATATTGCAGCACCTCATAATAATAATAATAATAATAATAATCTTGGTAATAAAGAACAACACGTGTATGTATGTATGTATGATTTTGCATCACCTCGTAATAATAATAATTGAGGGGGTTGAGTTGACGTAAGGTGTTGTTGTTGTTGTATGATTATATTTTGCCATGGTACTGATTTATTAGCACGATGAAAGGAAAGTGTCGGTGGATATTATGATTGTGGGTGTACACGAGCATGGGAGAGAAGGGTGTATGATGGTGTATGAAGGTGTATATGCGTGTCAATGTGTGTAAATAAGAGACAGAAAGTGTAGGTGGCTTACAGAGTGTGCGGGGGAGTGGAAAAAGTTAAAAAATGTCAGTGTCTGTAGTTACATGACCGAGCTAGGTGTACGTACGTGGGTGTACGTGGGTGTAAGTGGGTAACCATGACAACAAGTGGGTGTGGGTGTGTATATATGTGTGTTAGTGGGTGTGTGAAAGTATATATGTATGTTAGTGGGTGTACAGGACAACAGGTGGGTGTAGGAGTGTATATATGTATGTTAGTGGGTGTGGGAGTGTATATATGTATGTTAGTGGGTGGAAAAGTATATAATATGTATACAAGTGTGTGTATACCGAGTGTACTTGGGTTTAATTAAGGAGACCAGACTATACAGAGAAAAAAAACCTGACCCACCCATTTTCTCGTGAAAGATAATATACTACTGTACACCAAATCGATTCATACACACACGCTAGAAGAATGTACACATGCACACACACACACACACACACACACACACACACGCGCCATGACCGTACGTACATTCATGACAGCACACACGCACGCACACACTCCATTACTGTCTCACCCTCCCCTCTCTTACACACACACACACACACACACACACGTAGACGAATGGTGGTTAGAAAGGAATGTGATGGATGGGAAGGTGTTAGGAAATATGTAGAGAGAGAGAAAGATAGATAGAGAAAGAGAGAGAAAGAGAGAGAAAGAAAGAGAGTCATTGTGTTAAGTGCATAGGTGTTAAGACAGGGTGATAAACATGGCTACAACAACAACAACAACAACAACGTGTGAAATATAATAATGGTTGGGAAGGATCGTAAGTGTATGAGAGAGAGAGAGAGAGAGAGAGAGAGAGAGAGAGAGAGAGAAGATAATGGATATGATGGTGTAACTGAATTAACACACACACACACACACACACACACACCAGGGAGCATTTGGCAGATTAATATGATCCATTTATTGTAAAATCTTGAGGGAAAAGTTGGAGGGAAAACCAAGCACGTCTCTCTCTCTCTCTCTCTCCCTCTCTCTCTCTCTCTCTCTCTCTCTGAATGAATCTACGGGACCTTAACACCACGAGTCACTTACCATACATACAACTACTGGTGACTTCTGATTCCTCCTGACTATGCCACCCAACAAGCTCATTCAATATATGTAGTGTTTCGTGGTATTATTTGAAGGACTCGCCAACCTTCAATTTTCTGACTACA
Organism: Petrolisthes manimaculis; assembly: GCA_034508575.1. Classification (NCBI taxonomy): domain Eukaryota; kingdom Metazoa; phylum Arthropoda; class Malacostraca; order Decapoda; family Porcellanidae; genus Petrolisthes; species Petrolisthes manimaculis. The sequence goes on along the minus strand of JAWZYT010006283.1, from coordinate 7,766 downwards.
AACAAACTGAACACTTCAACTTTCAACCAACAACCGGAGATTTCATTTTTTTTTTTTTTTTTTTTTTTTTTGTCAGATGGAAACGAGTAGTAAAAAAATATATTCAAGAATCCACAAGTAACAGCTTATGTTTAATTTAATGTACAGTCGGTAGCATAAGTTAGCTTCATTTTCACCTGCGTATGTATGTATGTATGTATGTATTAGTTATAGTGAGGTTGTCATACAATTTTAATACAGAGATGTGTACAGGTAAAGTTCTCATATGGTAAATTACGTATACTATTATATGCTATTAAGAATAAAAAGTGGTTGATAATGCAACTATCTGGTCACATTAGTAATATTAATACATAAAATAATACATAATATATAATACATAAATGATGAACGCGAATTTATGCTGCCGACTGTACAAATACTAATAATAATAATAATAATAATAATAATAATAATAATAATAATAATAATACTCTTCTGTCATCATATAAACTACCCTATTTAAACACACAAAGTAAATAATCAAACAACATAAACATATCATATCATAAATAAAATCTTACACAACACTATGAGTTACGCTAAACCCAAACAAACAAACATTATATACCCGTAAAAATATCACCCGCCAAATTAAAAACGTGGACTCCGGAAATGCCTCTGCCTCACTCACTCACTCACTCACTCACTCTCCAATCATATTTACCCAGAGAAATAAAAGTTGGTGCCTTTTTTGACTCATTCACACACACACACACACACACTCTCTATATATATTGACATCCTTTTCTCTTACTATCACCAATCTCTCTCTCTCTCTTTCATCACTGTCTTTCACCCTACAAATTTAACGTTATAAATCACAGACGCTTAGCCAGTTCTCTCTCTCTCTCTCTCTCTCTCTCTCTCTCTCTCTACCAATTAACGTTATATATCACAGAGGCTTAGCCAGTTCTCTCTCTCTCTCTCTCCCTCTCTCTCTTTCTCTCTCTCTCTCTCTCTCTCTCTCTCTACCAATTTAACGTTATATATCACAGAGCTTAGCCAGTGCTCTCTCTCTCTCTCTCTCTCTCTCCTCTCTCTCTCTCTTCTCTCTCTCTCTCTCTCTTCCTCTCTCTCTCCTCTCTTCTCTCTCTCTCTCGTTTCAGCTCAGTGTCACACCAAGACAGCACTAAATAATTCTCATGTTTGACTAATCCTTGTATTCAACTTTCCTCGTGTTTACAAAGACGAAGGCAGCAGGTCATGTCACGTATTTTGGCGAAAGGGGTATTTTGTGGGGGGAGCAGAGGGTAGTGAGGGGGGAAGGGGGGAAGGGATAAAGAGGGAGGAGGGGGGAGCAGGGAGTATAGTGAGGGGGGAAGGAGATAGTGAGGGAGGAGCAGGGAGAGTAGTGAGGAGAGAAAGGAATATGTGAGGAGAAAGAAGAGGTGGCAATGAGTAGGTATTTATTTATATAATCACGTTCACCAATAAGTCATGTGGGGTATCCATTATTACCTTAAGGGTGTGTGTGGGAGTAGGGGACAGGCTTGGGGGGAGGGGGGACTGGGGGGGTGCGGGAAGTAGGGGGACATGTAGGCTTGGGGTGGGTAGAAAGCCTGTCCCCTTATTCCCACACACCCTTAACCTCCACCCCCCCCCCCCAAGCCTGTCCCCCTACTCCCGCACCCCCAAGCCTGCCCCCTACTCCCCACCCCCTTAAGAGAGGATAAGTATAGTACAGTGTTGGTGGTTAAACTGTGTGTGTGTGTGTGTGTGAGAGAGAGAGAGAGAGAGAGAGAGAGAGAGAATATGAGAGGAGGAAAGCAAGAAAATATTGATAGATGTTTGCTCTCACACACACCCACACACACGCACACACACACACAAACACACACACCACACACGCACACACACTCTTTTGTTCTCCACTAGAGTCTCTCTCTCTCTCTTTCTCTTTTTTTTTCTTTTTCTCTCCTCTGTCTCACCTTTCACTTCTGCCACATGCACACATTTCTTCTCATTTTAACATAGCTTCCTTTTCACACACATTCTCTCTCTCCTCTCTCTCTCTCTCTCTCTGCAATCCTCAGGGCGGTTCTCGTATATACAACAGTAGTGGGGTGGTGTGTGTGTTTTGCAATGGATTGGGGAGGCAGGGAATATGAAAATAAAAAAAGGAAGGGAAAGGAAGGAAGGGGAGAAGAACATAAACAAAAAGAAGGGAAGAGGAGGAAAATGAAATAAAGAGAGGGAGGGAAGAGATAATAGAAATAAGAGAAGGAGGGAAGAAGTAAGAGAAATGAAGGATTGGAGGGAAGAGGAGGGAAAATGAAATAAAAAAAAAAAGAGAGGGAGGGGAAGAAATAAGAGAAAAAAATTGGGAGGAAGGGAAGAGGTGAGAGAAAATGAAGGATTGGAGTAGGTGGTGGGTGTGGGGTGGAGTAGGTGGTGGGTGGGAGGTGGGGGGGTGGGGGGGTGAGGGAGGGAAGGGGAGCTGTGGACAAAAGCTGTAGAAATAATGAAGGAAAAGTATTGGAAAAACAGGTGGTTGTGAAGGTAGGGAAATATATGAGAGAGAGAGAGAGAGAGAGAGAGAGAGAGAAAAAAAAAACTGGCTAAATCTTTGTGATATATATCGTTAAACTCACACACACACACACACAGAGAGAGAGATAATGAGGTGAGGTGAGGTCGGTCACTCCATCATATTCCACTAATGAAAAAACTTTGATAAGAGAAACTCACTCACACACACACACACCCATTCTTTTTATATATACCCCAGCCATCCACTCCCCCCCATTCATCACCACCCAGGTGATGATAGAGTGAAAGTGATGGGGGCTAATGATTCCTCCAAACTATGCCACGAACACATCCCCCTATTGGTAACACTGGCTGTATGGGGTCGTCTGTTTCCCTGGCATATTTTGAGGAATCAGTAGTATGTATAGCTCTCCAATTTATCAACGACATATTCCTCCTCTTTTAATCTATTGCACTTTAGAGCCGAGTCGAAATGAAAATGACAACCCACTCCTCCTGACAACTTGTGAGAAGATAAATGGAGAGGAAGGGAAAGGAGGTGGAGGGACGAGGAAGAAAAAGGAGGTGGTGGGAAGAGGAAGGAAAAAGAGGTGGAGGTGGTGGGAGTGTATAAAATGAGGGAAAAAAAAATGATGATACGAAGGATGGATAGAAAAAAAATGAAGGGGGTAAAGGGTGAGAGAAAAGAAAGTGGGGAACTGGAGAGAGGAAAATAAACGAGGAGGGAATGGAATGGAAAATATAAAAAAAAGTGAGGGGAATAAGAGAGGAAAATGATGAGAAGGGAGATGAAAATGAGTTAAAGGAAAAGTGGTAAATAAAGAGAAAAGAAGGAGGAAAATGAATGGAAATGAGAGAGGAAACGGAGGAGGGGAGCGAGAGAGGTAAATAAAGAGAAAGGAGGGAAGAAACATGAATGGAGAGGAGAGAGGAAAATGAATGGAGAGGAAAGAGGAAAAGGATATGAAAGAATAGAGGGAAAGAGGGAGATGAAAGAGAGGAAAAGGGAAAGGAGAGAGGAAAAGGAGGAAGCGAAAGGAGAGAGGAAAATGAGGAGGGGAAGTGATGGAGGAAAGGGGAAAGGAGAGGAAAATGAGGAAGGGAAGAGATGGAGAGGAAAAGGAGGGGAAGTGATGGAGAGGAAAAGGAGGAGGGAAGTGATGGAGGCAAATGAAGCAGACGAGATGGGATGTGAAGGGATGGAATGGGATGTGATGTGAAGGGAAGAGAAGAGATTGGATGGGATGTGATGGGATGTGAAGGGATACGACACAGGGTCAACTCATCTCCCTCCAACTTCACAGAACCCAATTTGACACGTCCATGGCTCAGCTAAGGTTCCCAATTAAGCTGCTTAGAATTATAGTCAGTCCTTCACTACCGGTACGACTCAACGGGTTCTATATAATGCTAACGACGATATATCCACTCACTCTTTATTATTATTATTATTAAATATAGGATATAAATGTGATATAATTGTGGTACTAAACAGAGTGAGACAATGTGATATCTAAAACTATAGGATTTGATTTATTTGACACACACACACACACACACATATATCGTGAATTCCTCAAAAAAATATGCCCCAGAATCTCCATGTGGTCGACAACAGAACCATATGGCACTAAAACCACAAAGAGGAACGACAGACATTACACTCAAATAAGAGGCAAAGTTATAGAACGCTCTCAGACTTCAGAAAGGCGAGGTTATATACAGAGAAGGAGGAGAAGGAGAGAGGAAGGGAGATGTGCCCGAGGGAGGAAACCGGAGATGTTTACTCCTACTACTACTGCTGCTGTGGCTATTGTTGTGTTGTGTTGTGTTGTGTTGTGCTGTTCTTGTGTTGTGTTGTTGTTGTATTGTGTTGTGTTGTGCTGTTGTTGTGCTGTTCTTTGTGTTGTGTTGTGTTGTGTTGTTCTCTCCATTTGTACATTACGACCCCTTCCCTTGTGACGGTGTATTCTTTTTATTTACCATTCTAGCCGACCCTCCCTTCCTCACCCTTCAGAGTAACTTGTTGCGCCACACAAGAAATGTATAATCGCCCTGGAAATTCCCGGTGGATTCTTTTATGCATCATACATACTCGTAACACAGTAATTAACACCTCAATGATCTCACACGTTCATAACAGGCAAACGTTTACTGTATATCATTATATAGTAGTGAACATATTATATACATTTTTTTTATTAATCAATGGGCCAACGTTTGAGATAAATATTTTGGGATTTTGGTTTCTTTTACACGTCTTCAAAGTTCACTGGCAACGTTATCAAAGGTTCGCTGGAGTGTAGAAACGTATCCGAGTAAAATTTACGATTCACTGTAAACCGTGACGAAAGCTCTTGGTAAAGCTGGAGGTGGCAGTGTGGCTGATGGAGAGACGGGGCGTAGCGTCCTGTCACTCTGAAGGCTGAAGGGACACTGAGGAGGAGCAGAGAGCAAGTGGTGGTAGGTAGGTATAGTCCCAGGTAGTGAACTGGTGGTGGTGGAGGAGGAGGAGGAGGAGGAGGAGGAGGTGCTGCTTACGTCATGTACCCTCCTTAACTCCCCCATCCATCCCCACATCCACGACCTCCACCTCCTACTCTTACTCCACCTCACTCTACTCGATCTGACACGCCCTCTTTCCCTCTCCTTTTCTACTACACTCACTCCATACACTCCACTAACCCACTTCATTTTTTATTTTTATTTTTTGTATACGCCCACTTAACCCCTAACCACCACCACCACCTTCACCCTGCCTTCCCTTCACTCCTCTGAATACGTTATCCTCCCACTCTCTCTCTCTCTGTGTCACTCTCTCTCTGTCACTCTCTCTCTCTGTCACTCACTCTCTCTCTCTCTGTCACTCACTCTCTCTCTCTCTGTCACTCTCCCTCTCTCTCTCTCTCTCTCTCTCTCTCTGACCTATTTTATCCGTCCTGTGGCTAATTTAAAGTTTCCTACGTCCTCCAACCCGTTAGAGAGACAAAGTTAGCTCTAGATCGGAGGTGATGGAGGGAAAAACGGAGGAAATACGTGCCAGTGTTGTGATAGACCCTCAACCCTCAACCCTCGACCCTCAACCCTCGTCTATCAAACTCAACTTTCTTTATTCAACCTTCATCATTCCTTCTCTGTCACTTCTCAAACATAGTCACCTCTTTTTTCTCCAACTTCTCCATCCCTGTTCCCTTCTCCTGCTGTCTTCTCCTTTCCTCCTCCTACTTTCTCTCCACCCCGTTCCTCTTTCCTTCCTGCTGTCTTCTCCTTTCCTCCTCCTACTCTTCCTACTTTCTCTCTGATTTCAGCCTTTTCACTCTTTTTCATGTAATTTTCAACATTTATTCCTTTTACTTACTTCTCTTTCATCACTTTTTGCTCACTCCTCCTCCTGTCTCCTTTTATCCCTATATTTTTCTTTGTTTACATTCTGTCTACCTTCCTCGTCTTCCTTTTCCTCCATTCATTCATTCATTATTCTCTGTTTACTTTCCTTTCCTTCCACTCAGTACTTACTTACACTTTTATTATTTCCGTGTTTATTCTTTCGTCCACTATCCCTTCCTTCCTCCTTCCCTCCTTCGTTCCTTCCATCATTTATCATTCTCTCCTCCTTCCATCATTTATCATTCTCTCCTCCCTCCATATTGCCTCCCTTTTTGGGTCCCTATTACCGAGATAGGGAGAGTCAAATTACTCCCTAGGGGATGAAGTCGTGGGAGGGAGGAAAACAATGGGGCGAGATAATGAGTAGGTGTGAGGGAGGGAGGGAGGAAAGAAGGATGGGAGGAGGAGGAAGGAAGGAAGGGAGGAAGGAAGGAAGGAAGAAAGGGGAGAGATGGAGATAAATGGATGATGAAATAAAGACAAAGACGAAGGAAGGGGGCGGTAGAGAGAGTAAGAGAAGAGGAAGGAATAATGGATGGAGTGATGAGAGATATATAAAATAATAGATGAGAGAGAGAGAGAGAGAGAGAGAAGTCAAGATGCAGAAGAGAGACTTGTTTTTGTTTGATTAATTTATTACGTTCATGGAGCAGCAAACATGGTGCATTATTTATTATATCAGAGAGAGAGAGAGAGAGAGAGAGAGAGAGAAGGTAAAGGAGGCTTGGGTGGAGTGGGGATGTGGGTGAGGGTGGGGTTGGGGGCGGGGGGGTGGGGGTGCAGGGGACGAACTAATTGATTACGTTAGGACTTTTTCTCTGTCCAATCACTGCCTCTCTTCAACCCACCCACCCATCCACCCACCACTCCTACCATCCACCCACTCTCTCACCTCTCGTTCTACCACACCCACGTCCCACCCACTCACTCACCACTCGTACCTCACACCCAATCCCCCCCTCCCCACCCAACCATACCCTCCCCTACTACCCTGGAACATGTCGGAGGTGCATGGAGTATAATAATTACAGGATGTGAACTACTTTTACTAACTACTTTTTTTTTGTCCGAGGCTACTGGTGATTCCTCTACACCATGAACCCACCAACCCATTAACCAACCCACCAACCAACCAACCCACTAACCAACCAACCCACCAACCCACGTCGTGTCCTGAACTAAATATACAGCAGATGTTGTTACGCTTGTAGGCACAAAGGTCACAGACGCCTTTCTTGTCCCTGGTTTACAGACCGTGTGTGTGTGTTAGAGAGAGAGAGGGAGAGACATGGTGTGCTTGTGCGTGCGCGTGCACGCGTGTGTGTGTGAGTGTGTGTGTGTGTGTGTTGTGTCCTTGACCTGTTCCTTAAAAATACCTTCCATTCATTTTTCATTTCTACTCGAAGACAGCTCTCTCTCTCTCTCTCTCTCTCTCTCTCTCCCCTTGTATTCTATAGATAAGTGAAGTGAGACATACAGAAAGGGATGTAAAGAGAACATAAGAGAAGGGAAGGAACTATGTATAGGTAGGTACCTGTATCGATGTTTTGACAGTGCTTAGGTGAGACTGAGAGAAAGGGCTGAGATGGTGACAAGGAGGACAGGGAGAGGAGAGAGAGTGAGTGAGTGAGTGAGTGAGGGAGGGAGAGAGGGAGGGAGGAAGGAGTATGTGCGTGGGAAAGGGGGGTGAGGGGGGTGAGAGGGGTGAGGTACAGTACGGGAGAAAGAAAGGAGTTGGAAAGTTAAAAAAAAAAAAAAAGAGAAAAATGACAGACCAAATGAGAACGTGGACTAAAAAAATGTAAATAAAAGTATGATGTAATGTAATGGATGGCGAGAATAAAGTC